>BLKR01003197.1:0-156630 GCA_011170035.1 Teleogryllus occipitalis | reverse complement strand
AGCCATGACTCCTATGAGTCAGCGCTTACGTATCCATGTAATGTTCATATAATCTTATCGAGCTTTTCGAATTCAGACAATTGAATCTGGCGTACATCCTTTTCAAATGGTTCTAACAAAATAATACGATATTTGACACCGTGAAGAAAATGAAATACCAACAAAAGAGATTCTTAAATTTCAAAGCTGTTATCAGTAAGATTACGTGTTCGTTCGAAATGCTTCGTATTTCAATCAGTTGTAATTTGAGTTGGGGAGATGGGTATTCCTCGCAAAATGAATGTCAGGAGAGCTAAAACACTCCATTCACAACAGAAATCGAAAACGAGAGAGAGAGCGAGAGAGAAATAGAAAACGAGAGAGACAGCAATAGAAAACGAGAGAGACAGAAATAGAAAACGAGAGAGACAGAAATAGAAAACGAGAGAGACAGAAATAGAAAACGAGAGAGACAGAAATAGAAAACGAGAGAGACAGAAATAGAAAACGAGAGAGACAGAAATAGAAAACGAGAGAGAAAGAAATAGAAAACGAGAGAGACAGAAATAGATGGTTGTTAGTGATTCCAGGCACGTCAACCACCGGTCATTAGTCCCGTGTAGTGTGTTTTTTCATCGGGAGGGGCGGTGATCTTCTCCCGCTGGATGGCGAGATCCGGCGCCGACCTACCGTCGGCCAGCGGGCTTTCACTATCTCTCAACCAGGTATCTCCCACCAACGGGGACCGTCCCAGGCGGGACAAGCTCCCGTCCGGTCTCCCGACATGCGGTGGTAGTGTATTGCACGTACCTGTAAGTGTGTGTAGGGGGCGAGGATAGGACAAGGAAGAGGAAGAAAAGATCGCGCGCGGTCCATGCCGTTTGTTAGGGTACTCCTCCGGCATTAGCCTGATGATCAGAGAATCCACGGAAAATTTTCTCAGAACAGTCAGCAGCTAGAATTGTCCTGCAGACAGCGACTGAATTCGATCAAGCTGAGAAGCTAGTGTCGAAAATCCTACCACCGTCGGGACTCGAACCCAGGACCTCCCAGTCAGAGGGACTGCAATGACATCAGTTGATGCCCTGAGCCACTTCTTCCGGTCTGCTTTTGTAATCTGGTTTCTCTCTCTCTCTCTCTCTCTCTCTCTCTCTCTCTCTCTCTCTCTCTCTCTCTCTCTCTGTAATCTTCTACCCACATCTGCCCACGTCATGTCCCGTACGTATGCATGTATTTTACATTACATATAAATGCGCCTGTTTCCTTCTCGCAGCTTATAATACCCACACTTCTCTATCAACTGCACGTCTAACGCAAGTTTTATAGTTTTATCTAACACCTCGATTTTCCCTATTCTGTAGTGATCGCATAATGTCGCTTCGTATGATGGAATAGGACGACGATGTGTAGTATGTGCTAAGGATCGGATATTGAACTACTTTTGGAATACGCATTAAAATGTACAGCGCCCTTCAGGATTTTTTGGTTGTATTTTTAACGTGAACAACCTAAGTCGCTCCGGAGAACTAATAACAAATACTTGGAAGTTTTTTTTACACATAGTGTAACACTAGTTCCTAATTCGTAATTGTAATGTTCATTCGAGCAAGACTATGAAGAAAAAAAAGGGATTTACTCTTTTGCGGTTTTAATTCCATCAGATTCCTGCACGCCCAGTTTCATAAACAGTTCAGATCGTTCTGTAGAATACTTTCATCTGCATAAATTTTCAATTTGATTTCAGTAGAAATTATCGTTAATAAATCCATCGAAGATTGATTTATTAACGATTTAACCTCCTCATTTAGGGGATTAACGATTAACACCCTCATTTAGGGGACCCCAGAGGTTACAGAATCATCTACTGTTGAGGTAATTCTGCGTACGAAATTCTTTAATCCGCAAGATTATTTTATTGTCTACTCCAGTTTTTTTAACTTGTCAATTAGGTCATGTGGAACAAGATCGAATCCCTTACAAAAATCTAACATTATTGCACTTATTCTACTCTCATCTAGTGAATCTGCTATGTCACGGCATAAAGCAATAGTCTGGCTGTTGCACGAATAACCAAGTCTAAGAAAATTTGATTTTGGAACAGCCAAACAATTTTATTCCATCTCGTCTAATATATTCTGCAGTTACATGTTCCACGTGTTTCAAAATGACTGATATTAAAGATATACGCTTGCAAATGTTAACAATCCTCCTGCCTCCCCACTTGCGAATCGCACTATGATTGTCTCTTTCCAATTTTAAGGAACCTTATTATGTACAGGGACGTCAATTAATCGTGCAAGGTATGGAATAATGGTTTCCCTTCCTATTTTTAGTATTTTTCCTGGTATTAAATCAGGACCTACAAATTTATTTTCTATTGATTTTTATTGATCTATTTGATTTATTTCTATTGATTTATTTTCCTTCTAATACTTTCTATATTGACTAGGTCTCATTCAATTGAGGGCGTTGATATAGATAATATTGATAGATCGTTCGGTTTGAAAATATGTTTGACTGTCATCTGTAGTTAACGAACCGTCTGCTTGGCACATCACCGGAATACTTGTTAGCATTCTTACGACTAACATACCTGAGAAAATTTTCCCAACAATCCAATTGATCGTTTTGATCGGACTTCCGATAATTTTGGAGGTATATAACTTTAATGCTAGGAAATCTATAGATTGAAATAAACAGTTCCACTTCAAATTTTAGACATTCAGATGTATTTATTATTGTATTTCTTTGTGATTAAATTTTATTTACATTGTAGTTTTGGATGACGTGACGTTTCGGCTAAACCTTATAGCCATCTTCAGAATCTGGTTCACAAACGCAATTTTTTTTAAAATACAGTTTTATCATTTTTTACTACATTGTAATATACATATTTAAGTTCATACAAGCTTAAGATTGAGAAAATGGGGAAACATGATGTCGAACATAAAATCAAGTTTAATTCTACTGTAGTCGTCATGATCTGAATTACAAATATTTTTTCCGTCAGAACGAATTTTACTGTACATCCCCTAGAAGCCCAAGTTGAAATCTACTTATTTTAAAATATATTTCCAAATTTGTGACGTCTGTTCTATAAAACTAAAACACTTCTCTACCCATTTTCAGAACACCTTTGAAATAGCTAATTCCAAGAATTACTTCACACGGAAAAAAAATTTGTCCACCCGTCTAGTAAGGAAAACATCCAGTAAGGCATTATCGCGAGTCGACTGGGTTATTACAGTTAAGCCATTGCCTCGGTGCCATTTGTGTAGTTTTGTGAACGCACGAAAAGTGCAATGCACCTTCACGCCACTGCGGTGGCAACACTGCACAAATGAAACCGAGGCAATGGCTTAAACCATTGTTCCAAATCAACTCATTTACGAGGCGTGGGGGCCGCGCCTTCAGCCCGACGTACCCCTCCCACCTAGTTTGCGGAAAATGTAGGTCTCATACGATAATGACGTTTATTCCACTTTCCTGGTCACGTAGGTTATTTCTACAAGCCTTCGCAACTGTTCGTGTTCATCGTGTCGTGGTCTAGACGCGCCTTTTATTTCCCACAATTTTTTAAAAAATTTGTATCTCGAATGTCAACACCTATGAATTCAAATTCGTCGTCCGCCCATGCCTTCACCGGTTCAACCGTGTTCCACAAATGCACAGTTTTATAGTAAATACTCCTGCAATAAATCTGTAGAAGAAGCAGATTGACCTGCCTCATTGCTTATTGGAATGTAGCCGTCTGTCGCCACCGTTCCCGCGCCGACGTCCGTCACCGCGCTACCGTGTGTCACAGACATCTCTCGCAAACTATCTTTAGTTTCGACATTCCTTCCCGCCACCGCCACGGGCTGTTGCGGGCCTCCTACATGCGGAGAAGAGTCCACCCGGATTTGTAAACTCCCAGTGATTTCGGTGCAACTGCATCCCTTGGGCCCTTCAACCGCGAACTTGGATCCACAAAATAGACCTGTCTGAATCAACCATCAATGCATGCGGTTGACTACATCCACTCGTCTCCCCGGTATGTCAAGTCGCCTGATAATGTCACTAATGTACATCTTAGCACTCGGAAACTTCTCTTGCGCTTTCATCACAAGGTCAATCTGATATCTCCCATGAAGACAAGATTTCTCCTCCTTAGATCATTAGAACCAACTAGTAAAATGACCGTAAATGGCATTCGATTGCTTGATTGATTTTTTCGTGTTTCCTGGCGCGTCAACAGCTTTGCTCATTAGTCCCGTTAGTGTAGTGCATGTTTTTTCGCGGGAGATGGCGGTGATATTCCCACGCTGGATGGCGAGATCCGGCGCCGACCTACCGTCGGCTAGTGGGGTTTCCCCCTAACCAGGACTCTCCCACCAGCGGGGCACTGCCACAGCTGGGACAAGCTCTAAGCTCCCGACCGATCTCCCGGAACATGTGGTAATGTAGTGCGTGTTAGTGTGTGTGTGTGTAAAGGGAGAGGATAGGACAAGGAAGTGGAAGGGCAGATCGCGCACGGTCCGTGGCCCGTTTGGTAGGGTACTGCTCCGGCATTCGCCGAAGAAACCACGAAAACCACGATCAGAGCAGCCGGCCGCTAGGATTCTCCTCCAGACAGCGACTGAATTCGATCTAGCTGAAAAGCTAGTGTCGAAAATCCTGCCACCGTGGGGAGTGGGAACCTAGGACCTCCCGGTCAGAGGCACTGCAGTGATATCAGTTGATGCACTGAGCTACCGCTCCCGGTAAATGGCATTCGAAGGTCCCTATTCTACACACACCTTGACGGCTGCTCGGTTTGGATTCCCGTGAGGCATAAAACGACTCTGCGTTTGTCATTCTTACCAACACGTTCCACTATCGAGTCTCCGATGACGAGAATGGGTTTTTCCGCTGTTGGCGCCTCTACGGTCCGCTGTGTGGCGTCAATTACTGGAACAGCTCAACGTTCCTTCTCAAGAGCTGCGATTAGCTCCCACAGCTCATGGATTTGAAGGGGATCAGCATCCAGTTTTTTTCTTTCCTTTTTGGAGTTGATGCAATATTTTCCTTGCACATGGAGCCACTCGCCGTGACCCATGTCCCTATTTTTACCACAACTCGCCTGGTACCTCAGTCCACAGCATTCGCACCGTTTGCTCGATTCCACATTACTGCAACCACCACACAAAATGCAAATTGCGCTTACTTCAACTGCAACTCCTGGATTAGAACACTGATTAACAGTAGCACCACTACCGCGGTCGCCCACAAAGCTGCTAGTCCAGCGCACGGCCCACGCCTCCATGCGAGCTTTCTCCTGCAGGCAGCACGTAGTACCGAGAGGAGCACCCACTAAACATATCCGACTGCTAAGATGACCGCCAACAGAAAATTCGTCAGGCGAGGAAGTAAAATGTGAAACCTTTTATCACTCAAATTTCATCAATTAAATTTTATGAAGAGTTACACATTTTTCAAAAAGGAAAAATCTGACTATTTAAACGAAGGCCACAGTGTAAAAAACAATGAAATATAACACCTGAAGAAAAGTAAATGGAGATTCGCCGATAACTATTGTTTCAGTGTTCCCATCTTTCTACCTTTAGTTTTCTTAAGAAAAAACGGTCGTATCACAAGCTGGGAGTAGTCTTAGAACTGCCGACACTGGCGTTCGGAATGCTACATCGTGACCCAAAAGAGATAAAGTCAGATCCTTTGAGCCTTCAATTATCTTCCAAAGCCAAAACGAGCATAGCGGATGGAAGTGTATAAAGGAAATACTCACTATTTGTTCACTCAAGAAGTACAATCTACGAGATTTCAATAAACGATTGACACGACTGAACTCCCCAAAAAATATACACAAAATCTTACTTTTTCTGCAGCTTCATTGTCATGACATATTTAAGTATGTATGAAAAAAAGTATGTAAGAAAAGTGAAACATGTATTTGCCAATAAAGTGAAATGACTAGCAACATTGATTGTCGCGGATTATTGAAATACTTTACCTGTAATGAAATGCCTGTAAAGTAATGAAATTCCTTTCACGTTACATGTCATCTTCAACGCACTAATGAACCCGACATCGCCCTTAGAAAGCTTAAATCATTTATATGAAGAGAGATATTTTGACATAACACTCAAATCCAGCAATCTCAAATATCGAATACTTTAAAATAAATCCGTATTTCCTTAACTGAACTGCATCGTTCATCCATTATCGATAACGAAACAGTACCGCGAAAAAATATCAACGTCCCTTTTCTATCCAGTAGCGGGGCGAAAATATGATCTCGTAAAACGGGCTTTAGACCTGTGCGGAGCTCACACGGCGCACACGCACTTCCCGCGCTGGACGCGACACGTAACACTGCTGACTCACTTCCTCGTGGCAGCGAGCGTGACCCAACCACCTATTTACCAACGCGGCTTACGACAAATTCTTCAAAGGAGAGCTTCCCCTTAAATTTCTCCTCCTATGACTCGTGCGTCTTACTCGCAGCACGTGGAATACAAGCAACTATACAACTTACATCCTAAAGCCTCTCGACAAGGCAACGCATTGAGGGAATGCTCAAGAGGCAACTACGCAACTTCCAAGCGTCAGAGAACACACGATATCTCAGAAATTTACACCCTTGTTCATTGAATCTCGGATAAAGTTTATACTTTCCCGTCACTATTGAGCAGCACATGTCCATTGAAAGGTTTTGTAAGATTACCATTATCCTATCCAGAAAGAAGAAAGTCGCATGTGCGTGAACACGGCAAGGCCTAACGTAATAGGAATAATAAATAAATAATAAAATAAAAAATAATAAAAATAATAAATAATAAAAATAATAAATAAATAATAAAAATAAATAAATAAAAATAATAAATAAATAAAAAATAATAATGAAAATAACGAAAAATTATCCGAATATTTTTAACATTAAAACTAACTTAAGTAATGTGGAATACCAGAAACAAAACATCTCGAATCTTTGTGGAGAATGTTGTATTAAAGGATAATGACAGAGAGATAAGCAATCTGGTAAACGTTGCAAGTCTCTTAACAAATCCTTTTTTCCGGTATCTCGCCAAGGCATTATAAAATGCAAAGACAAGGACTGCACGACTCTCTTAAACGTGGCTTGATGTGAATTAACCCCAACAATCAAAATAAATATCCGTTTCAAACTCAACGGGCGTAGAGTTCATTTAAATGGATCGAGGAATATCGATTTTGGAAAAAAATCGGCTGAACAATTTTGGCGCTAGAACTGACAACAAACGGACGGTTGATTGCTAGAGATTCCAGGCGCATGAACCGAGTCGTTTGTCCCGTAAGTGTAGTGCATTTTCCCCACGGGAGGGGGCGGTGATTTTCTACTGCTCGATGGCGGCGACCTACCCTTGGATAGCGGGGTTTTCATCAATCAGGTATCTCCCACCAGCAGGGCACCGCCCGAACCGGGACAAGCACTAAGCTTCCAACCGGTCTGCCGGCATGTATGGTAGTGTAGTGCATGGACGGTCAGACGTTTTGCCAACAACCTATTATTCGGAATCCAGGACCCCTAAAACAGATTCTGACAATATGTTAGAGGAAGTCCTTTACTGTATATATAAGAACGATTTATCAACTTTCCGTTACCACGGACCAGCAAAAGTTTTTTTTTTCTGTTGAAAATTTGCCGTTTTTCGGCTCACGATTACAATACTTCTCTTCTTTCTAAGTAAATGCGATAATGTAAACCGCAGGGAGGCAACGTATAGTGCATTTTGTGAGACTTAACACAAAATACAAATATGTCTCAATTAAACATCGAGGATGTATTAATTTGCCTGAGGAACGAAACAACTAATGAGAACTAATGTGCTTTCCTATTGATTCTTATGGACAATATGTAATATCAGTACTTCGTACGATGTAACGTACGAGATCTTCGACGGGGCGCTTCTTTAAAGGATAATTCGACCAATGTAGTCGCCATGATCGCGCCATTGACCTGAAGTTTATGAGAAAATGTTCCTTTTATAAATAGCATTAACCTGTAGACCTCAATGTTCAATATTGTACTTTTGCAATGTTAACTCTTTTGCAATTTTCGAATAAACAAATTATACAGTTCTTCAATACGCACGAGGACGAAATTTTTAAAAAAAATTGGAACTGTTTTTATGATAACAATTGTATAAAAATAGCCTAGAGGCCGACCACGAATCATTGACGGCTGTCTAGTGTGTGGTGGCAGTTTGATATTGCGCCAAGTCAATATAGTAGTTCACCTGATTCAAGTAAAACAGCTTGTAGGTGAGTCATTAACCAGAAGATCTGAAGGAAGGGGAGGAAAGGGATACTTTTAGCTTCATTGCAAGC
Source organism: Teleogryllus occipitalis (assembly GCA_011170035.1). Classification (NCBI taxonomy): domain Eukaryota; kingdom Metazoa; phylum Arthropoda; class Insecta; order Orthoptera; family Gryllidae; genus Teleogryllus; species Teleogryllus occipitalis. The sequence continues at coordinate 148,305 of BLKR01003197.1, read as the reverse complement.
AATGTTCTTTGTCCCTTTCTCTCTGTATATATATAATTACAGGTGTTCAACGTATCAACGTGGGAAGCAGAAATATTAGTGCTTATTTACTTGAAAATGTTAGTCAGTACGTGAAATGTCAGAGCTAGGGAAAATAATCCGATGGTATCAACCGAGGAAGTACAGTTTCCTTGTAATGATGGACACGTATGTATATCGCGTAGTGTGAGGACCAGATTTCAAGAGTTGGATGAAGGTGTGATAGCAATAGGGTTACAGATTAACAAAGATAAGAATAAGTACATAATATGCACTCAAAAGAAAGAAAGATGGGGTAATAATTAGACGGCTCACTATCAAATAGTAGTTCTGAAAGGGTTGAGAAGTTTGAATGTCTACATTTCAAATGAAGAAAATAATATAACAACAAAAATTAAGGCAAAGATAACAAAGGAAGACAAGTGCCATTATTCAGTACTACCTCACCAGAAAAGTAAATCTCGATCGTGGGCAAATAAAAAGATCTTACAAGTTACATGGCCAACGCTCATATACGGATCAGAAACATGGGCATTACCAGCAAAGGATAGCAATACAAGGATTATATGGAAAAGGAAGATACTAAGAAGATTTTTTCGTCCTAAAAAGGAGCGTGATGAGTCGAAAATTAGAAATTAAATGGATATAGAACAACTTTATAATGCTCCAAAAATTGCAACAGATATAAAAATGAGGAGATTCACATTACGCTATATTAAGAGAAAGGATTCTAAAGATATAGTCGGATATGTAAAGGAAAACCAGGTGGAAAGAGGGTGGGCAGACGAGTTCGATAGCTGATGTTCACGAGGATCTAAGAGAAACGGGTGAAAAAAGCCAGAGAGGAGTGGAGGACAGCGGAATGGAGCAAGATTGAGCGAGAGGGTGCGGTTCTTAACGGATCGTAGAGGGGCCAAAGTAAGAAAAAGGACCATAAATAAAATGTGGATTCTGGCTACACAACGTGTTAAATGAAGAAATTTACTGCAAGACTAATCCACTATTGCTTCACCAGGGCTCGACAATACGTTTTTTTTTTTTTTGTTTTTTTTTGTTTTTGGGGGGACGGTCGATTTTAGCCCCAGCATTGAAATACTTTCTCTTCACTACGCCAATACGAATTCCAAGGAGACCCTCCGAATTGCTTCTGTTTACGGGAAGAAGACGTAGGAGAAGGCCCCCGGACGGCCTCCTGGCGCCCCCCGTGCGAATGCCAATGTTTTGCTTCCCGTGTGTCTGGCAGCGGGCGGTGGGAACGCTCTCCTCTCTTGACCTGGAAGCCTGGCGGCAGCCCCGTTGTCCCGGGCGCCGAGCGCTCGTGTGAGAGGAAGCCAACACGTGCAAACGACTTACAACACAAACTATACGCCACCACTGCTTGGGAGAAGCAAGGCATCGTGCCAGCATTTTCTCATTCAATCAAAAGAAACTAAAAACGTTGTGTATTTATTATAATTATAATTATTATTATTATTGTTGTTGTTCAGTGACTTTTCATTTACTACGGTCATTGACGCCTGTTAGAGATGATACCATACTGATGATATACATGATGGAGAAGCGGTGGGAATGAGTGGTAAGGGAAACGGGACAAGTCGAAACTAGTGGTGCTACAGAATGGCACACACGTTCTCGTAGTAAGATTTCTAAATTCCTTGGTGTGGACTGGCTTTACGGTCTTGCCCCATCCTCTTGCCAGCTGCCATCTATAGCCCCACAAACTACATTTTCTTGACATTTTCTCAATTTTTCGGTTTCCTAATAGCAGAACCGAACTATTACTTTAAGAATATTAAAGAAGAGTGAAACCTCTAAATAGAAATATTCATTGAAACATTTAGAGCCTTTTTCAGAAAATGGCGATTGTGTTACTGTAAATGCGAAATTTGAAGTTTTTTTTAAGAAAATTATAGACTCTTAGCAAAAACTTCAAGTCATTTGAGGTACTTCACCTCGCAAGTACCAAAGTGTTCACAAATCGCTAGAAATGCACATATTATCGGCGAGAGTGATATTTAAAAAAATACATTTGTGTAATTTTTGAAAAAACAAAAGAATACACCAATGAACTTTACGTCATATTAAAGAGTGCAATCAGCACTATTCGTTGGAAGAGTTTAAAGAAAAAAATTGGAGCCATTTTTGAGAAAATGGCATTTGAGTGTTTCTCAGTATGCTGAAATTTGAGATAATTTTCACAGAAAACTGTCGAGTTTTCTAGAAACTTTATACGACATTATTTACAGCACATGTACTGATAAATGCAATAGTGTCAATAAATCGCCTCTAGTGTAAATATTAACGACAAGACAAGTCAAAAGAATTAAAATTCTGTAATTGTTTAAAAAACAAAAAATAGAGCAATATGCTGCTTATGTCATCTTACAAGCTACATTTATCACTATCCCTACCGAAAGTTTACAGAAACAAATTGAAGTAGTTTTTGAGAAAATCTTGTTTTTGTTATTTTTTTTAAATAGCACATATTGCACGCAATATTGTTCGAAAACAACTTTGAAATCTTGAAACGATTTTCCGCAGCATTACATTACTTTCTCTGAACAACGTATATTACTCCGTAAAGCGCGGCGATGGTGCGGCGCGGCGTTTGCGGCGGCGATGGTGTAACGGTTAGCGTATCGGACTGTTATACCCAAGTTTGCGGGTTCGAATTCGATCGAAGCCGTGGATTTTTAAGGGCGAAAAAATCCTTCCTACGCCTTCCTTCGGAGGGGAAGTAAAGCCGGCTGTCCCATGTTAGTAGATTTACTGCATATAAAAGATCCTCAAGCCTAAATGACGCCTCTGAGCTAAATTCAAATCGCCTGTTTCGTCGCCCAAGTAATACCTTCTTTCTCCCATGGTTGGTGAAAGGAGCGTAGCGGAATTTGCGTTGGTCAGACGGTAGAGCAGGCCTCATGGCCTGAGTCTCGCCACGTAAAATAAGGCAAATTCAATTCAATTCAATTCAATAAAGACATACGCATGCGAGAAAGCAAAAATCAAGCTCGCACGGTCCACCATAATTGCACACGAAGTGGTCGCGGTCGCAGCCCACGCCAGCGGAGGAATGGACATGCGCTGGCCATGACGCCACAATCCTCTCTTCATGCGCTCAGCCAGCTGAATAACGATTAACACTCTACTACACAGATTGTCAACACTGATACGTAAAAGACAATGCCATTTATTTACCGAAATTGTATATTGTGTAATTAACAGCAGGCGAAGGACATTCAATTGTACCCGAGAGATTTTTATCTCGATAGATGCTTCTGATTCCAAACTCACCCTGCATAGAGCCTAAATGGAAGATTTTTCAGATAAATTTTCGATGGCTGTCTCGAACTTGCGAATATTGGCTCGGAACAGGGTTAGGTAGCGCTATCACGAACACGCATCCTGAAGGAAACTAGCATCCGCCGAGTTTCGTCCGTGGTAGGTTGTTTCCGTGGAGGTTTGGCTACAGATGGAAGAGTTTTTCCGGACGGGTGAAATGGAACGGGTTACACTGTCAGGAGCGTGTTCAGATCCCTTAAGGCTCTTGGTCTTCTCCCGATTGAGAAACCTCTTTGGAATACGGGTAAGCACGGGTCGCGTTGCGGTTAAACACGGAGGGCCAAACCAACTCTTAAGACTCTTTCCCAAAACGCCTTGTAGCAGCGCTTCCGATAAGTGGCAGGGCCCTCCCCGCATAGTGGAAGAAGAAGGGTTCGGGAGTTCCACCCGTCGATGACGACGGACGAAACGACGCAGCTAGTACAGCGCCGCGACAGAATGGCCCGGTGAGAAGACTACCATTTAATACTGAGTTCGGCTCGCGGTGGCGCGTACGCGCTTCCGCGCTGCTGGTGGCGGGAGTCCATCACCGAACGCCACAGCAGCGCGAACCCGCCACACGTGGGAAGATCTCCATTTAAACCAATGCTGTGCTACCAGTTGCGCCACGCCGAAGCTGCAGTGGCGACGTGGGAAGGGGCCCTTAGCTGGAGTTGTCATGGGCTCCCTGAAGGATTCTGGCCACAGCCACTCGTGTTAGTACCGGCAGCGTATATGCGGCGGGCCGTTCGATGCGCTGTTGTCACACTTTTCTATGCACATGGCACCACCTACATGACATAAATGAAATCTCAAAACATTTAACACTACCGACAGGTGACGACACGTTTTGATTTCATGTTCATAACCTTGGCCACAGCCGAACCCTATCGCCTCCCAAACCGCGTTGAAAACTTAATGCGCCAGCGCCGATGGCTGCGTTCTCTATTCCTACCGCAGTGCAGTCGCAACTCTCCCCACATTGTCGACAGGTAATCATGTCCCGCCGTTCGCCTTTTCTGCCTCGATACATTTGCATAAACGATGCATAAATTCACGAGCCTGGCTCTTCAACACTACACGTTTGCGCGATGTATGGGACCGTAGCCATCACGAAACTCACAGCCTCGGACCCAGGCACTGAAGCGCTCGAAAGTGTCACACCTTCTGGCCTGGCACGCATCGGCACAGACATTTCATTGTTACTGCTGATAGCAGGGATCTGCGCGCTTCTCGAGCGACTGCGTGCGAGTCAGATGAACGGCAACGCTGAACCCTGGCTGTGAGAAATTTAACAAATCTTCGCAAACTGATTGCTTCAGAGCAGGTCACATGACAGACCAGAGCACGTGGCGAGAGAACTGTCAGCGTCGCTTATACGCTGTCGCTATGCAGAAGTGTCGCTTTATGGCCAGCGTGTGTGGGGCCTGGAAGCCTAATCAGGCATTGTGTCAATTCATTGGCTCGCGCATTTTACTTTTCATTCGTCCGGACTTTTCAGGGAAGCAGCCCCCTGCCGCGAGCGCCTTCTCGACCGCTGTCGTCCCCGCTTCGGCCCAGGACCACCCGCCCCCGCACACGGCGAGTGACAGTCGGCGTGAGTTACGAGCTTCTGGCAGGGAGGAGGCCCCGCACGAAGCCCCCAACAAAAGAGCTTCACCTCCACCCTCTCTTCTCGAGGCCAATAGCGCACACCGCCGCTGCGTCGCCAGCCTCAAACCCGCAATGAGCTCCTTTGGTTCCAGTCTCGACAGTGGCGGAATTTCCACATAAGTAAATGGAATTCAACCATTGTATGGAAAAGAATTCGAGCGGCTTGCTGCTCTGTTCGCTATTTTTACGTGGTTTATCGGATTAATACTGGACCTTTGCTGGAGCAATACTCTAACGAAATTGCCATACTGTCACGAGAAAATACTTAGAAAAGCTTAGTCCTTGACCGGGCTGGGGCGCTGCCCAGCTGGTTGGACATACCTCAGACGGTAAACAGCAAGCCGACGTATAGGTCGGCGTCGGATCTAACCATACATGGGGGAGCTGCACTGCCACTTCCCGGGCACGGTCCCATTCACTACACTGACGATACTATGAGTTTAGCAGTTGTGCTCCGAAATATCAAACCGAAGCCTTAATACGCAACACTTGCCGACCACTCCGGACTTTTGGCCCTCTTCCAAATCTCGTAACAATTTTAGAGTGTGGTCGAACACCGGGACAAACGCCGACTCCAATAAAACTGGGATTTTCTGTTGGACGTCCAGATTTCGTCTCCCTCTGTAGGACTGAGTATGTTTCATTAAAACGGCTTAATAACAGGGTATGTTAGATTATAACTGAATGAGCCTTTTTGTCTCCTAACGGCAGACTCATAGCTGGTGCCCCAACAAACTGAGCGTTGCAGCTTCACCGAATGTTGGTCATGAAATTTCCAAAACAGATAGAAACAATATAAAATGTAAGGAATTCAAGTAAATTAATTAAAAAATTAATAAAAGTCTATATTCATATATTACTTAAATAATTTTATGCGTAGTGTCAGATACGATCACCTCCCGTGCAGATGGTCATAGCTTTGATTTCCAGTGGGCACTCGAGATATTTACTATATCTGCATCGAGACAAATTACAGAAATAGAATTCATACAAAGCAAAAACAAATTTGGGTTTCGAAAATACGGTTTAACGCACTCCAGCGCTTTACAACGTACATTATTGTTTTGACAAGTTTCACACTAGTTCATTTTATGATCTTGGTGGTGATTGTTGCTGCTACTAGTGCTAGTCACAATAAAATAAAAGTATTTTACTTCATAAATTTCACTAATCTGGTATATATTGAAATAATGAAAGATTTCTACCACAGATGCTCGCAGACTAACTGCGACTGCGACCGGGAAGATCATTGTACTCCTTGGGAGGGTGAGGATCAGAAAGGGACATTCTTCCACAACGGCCAACTTTACACAAAGGACTAATCAAATGTACTTTTCAAATAAAAAAACCTAGCATTAAAGGAAAATAAATTCCGCACATTTAATATATAATGCATTTAATATTGTCAATAATCAACTCAATATAGGTCTTTTCAATAATAAGCACAATTCATAAAATTAAGTTGCGACAGTTTTAGAAGACAAAATTGGTATTCTCCTCGGACACCACGCCGCGCTGTGGCAGACCCCTCACCCTTCTGCCTGGGAAAGCACTCGTTGGGCCCTCTTGGATTGCAAATTCATTTCATGCACAACGATATTGCTGTACTACCTTGAATATTGTAAGTCATTAAAAGGAAAATGTATATTCCTAACACATAAGTCGCCACTGAAAGAGAACCTATTGGCCACAGACCGCTTTATCCTAGTTTTTAGAACGTGAATTTTCATTATTTTGTTTGTTTTTGTAGACTCACATATAGCTATTTCGGTAGTTTTATTGTGGTTTATAAAAACATTCTCAGTTACTATGGGATCCTCCCTGGTTGTGCTAAGTTGAGAGTCACAACGTGATAGAAGCGAAGACGCGTCCTGCAGGGGCCTGCATGGGTACAGCAAAATCTTAAGTTCCTTTCATTCCCTCCCTGCAGAATTTCTCGTATTTTGGTGTTGGGGGCAATTCAACTCGCAACTCAAAATGTCGGGAGAATTATCACAATTGGAAACATAAAAGACTCATATTAAATAACAAGAAACGATGTGTACAGCTCAATTTTCACATTAGTTGGGACGGACATTCGATCCTTTGAATATTTTAAATGATTTCAAATCCCAAAACTAATCTCGACAGTTTTTCAACAATCTAATTCCTTCAATTCACTTCTAGGGCTTTTACAACATACTTCTTCATTCTTGCTAATATGTTCTTCAAAATTAGACATTACGAACGCTTTATGATGGATTCTAAACATTTTGATATTATTTGGATCTCTATTATTCCTATTGGTTATCGAACACTTCACAGATCCTTTGGCTGCTGTCTGTAGGAATAAACGCGGTGAAAAGCACTCCAAAACCCACCTCACTCCTGGTGCGGGGGAGGGGGTGTAATTCTTCGAACAGTGGTGACTAAGAAATATCTAGTTTTCTGAACCTGTCAAAAAACCCTTTCTACTACCCGAAACGAATATATACAAAAATATAACAAATGATTGTGTCTATTTCTTCCAACATAAAGAGAATGGAAGCTTTTCTATTTCAAATAGTAATGTATGCTTAAATCGCACGTGATCGTCTTCGCTGATATTTTACGTTCCTGGAAGAGCAGACAATTCCGCCCCTCAAGCGTTGCATTGACATTTTTTCAGCAAACGTAGCGCTGTCCGCCCTCTCGTTTCTAGGTTAGCAGGAAACTGCAGTCCCACGCAGCATTCTTGTGACTCGCCAGAACAAACCCACTGTGCCAAGAAATTTTATACATACAGATCCCGTAAGACAGTCGTTTCTGGAACTCGCACAACAGGCGACGGTGGGTTTTAAACATCAATCTCGAAATCAAAAGAAATATTCACTGTTAGGAATTCTATTGTATCTATTTAAATAAACTCTTTTGCAATTATTTATACGGATTTGGTGCTACATTCGCAACCGGGAAGGAGCATCAGAGATGAAGATGGAAACTCCCCGCATCTTCTATCGAAATCTCATAGCGAACCGTGTAACAAGACGGCGAACCGCACAGGTACAGTGAGAGAACCTCTCTCGTTAAAATCAAACGCGAATGAGACAGCGGTGAATCACATTTGTGTTTCCCAACTCAGGTGCACGTGGTTCTTCTGACCAATCGGTAGTAGCGAGCGCAGTGACGCGGGAATTTCAGCATACTCCGCAGACGAGTGCGGAGAACAGGAATGTTGTGGATGCGTCACCACGTTCGGCACACTTATTCTTCGACTTCGCGGCACCGATCGATTCCGACATGTGATGTAGCGTAAGAACATCAAGTTAAAAGTATACAAGTTTACCGGTACGTTTTTGGCAGGTCAATTACATGTTTCTCCAAAGGACACGTTGACACACTATACATTCACACAAATCTATTAATTTCTTTGTAATGAAACATGTCGTTTAGTAGCATCTCTTCACACCTACGGAACGACGGAACAAGAATGGACGCATACTGTATTTAAATATCAACTAAACTACGTCAAAATTAGAGATACTGGTCGAACATTTCAAAATTAAATAATAATTAATAAACCCTTATATAGTATTTAAGTAAACTGCGTCCGTCCGTCCGTTCCTCGCGGATTGACCCTTTCCTGTCCCGCAATGGAGACAGATGAGGTGTATCTGCCTCCTGGTGGGTAACAGATTATTTGTTTCTCACTAGAAGAATGTTTTCACCATCCAGAACATCTACCGAAGGCCATCCATACGACGTGCCCCAGCTTTGCCGCCTTGGTACACGCCACAAGCACTCTCAACTGATGTCACCGTAACCGCTGATGAACTGTCAAAGGACAATATAATAAATCGAAGTATAATGATGGCTATACTAAATACAATAAAAGGCCTGAATCACTCGGATGTTCCGATGAATGAAAACTGCATCACCCGGACGCCGCTAGTTTACAGTATGCAATACAAGGCGTGGATCTCTCGGAAGGATTTTATTAAACAAGACGCCTGATAGAAAACTCAAAGAATGTACTCTTCGGAATAACTCTCCTGGGAGCGTTCGGATTATTTTCTACAACACCATATTCTGATGTGGGTAGAGAACGTAGCCTTGGTCAAGAAGAGTTGGGACCACACATTTTTTGGTATTTTTTAATATTTAATTTTAATTAACAGGTTTTCAGAAAATTTGCTTTTGGTGCTTGGCGGGGCGGGGCGGGGCGGGGCGGGTGCCGCGGAATGGGCGGAGAGGGTTACGCAGGTGTTTGGCGCGGGTATGCGCAGGGCAGGGCAGGGCAGGGCAGGGCAGGGCAGGGCAGGGCAGGGCAGGGCAGGGCAGGGCAGGGCAGGGCAGGGCAGGGCAGGGCAGGGCAGGGCAGAGCGGGGCGGCGCGGAGAACGCAGTGAATAAATTACGTAAATATTTGTACGATTGAAGAAACTCCAATACTGTCCATTCCCTTCGATGAGACTGCATCGTTCAATCCTCATGCAGTACTGCACATGACTACGATTTTGGATAAGCGATATGTAAATGCAATTAACAGGACTCAAAATAAGAGTTTTTTTTTAAATTTTAGTTCTAGTGCAGAAATAGCTGTTATGGCTGGTGCATGTTTTATCTACCTTGGGAGTTGTGTTCAAAGCTTTAATTTCATTTAATTAAATCTAATGAAGATTTCTATGCATTCATATTTATTACCGCTCAACAATACAACAAATGTATTCAATCAATTTCGTATTTTGTGTTTTGTTGAATTTCAAAGTTCAGTTACATTTTATAATATCCTTGAATTTAAAGATTACGTAAATATTCATAATCGATATTTATTATATATCTGCCTTATGATATCTGATCCCACTACTCCTATATGCAGTTTGTGTGCATTGTTCATGTACAAATTCTAAAGTATATTGTGTATCACATATAATTCATACAATCAAAAACCTATCAGAAATGTTTTTAAAATATTCATTAAGGACTGAAATTAAATGTTTAGTTGGATTTCTGAATTGTTAAAATATTTAAGGTATGTATAAGGGAAGCAATTAAACAAAGTGGTTTCGGTGTTGCTACGTGCGTATTTTATATTATATTTATTTTATTAAGAATGTTTTCTAAAATCGAACCATCCTTTAAAGCATTCGTATAGAGCAGAATTTGTTTTTAAAGAATATAATTGTACCCCGTCCCTCTTGTAACTGAATTTGGACACTAAAGGTTGCTAAAATATACCCTTGGAAGTGTTTACTATAATATTGATGGATTGGTGCCATACATAATGGATGGTCGACATCTTAGATAAATGAAAAGGTTTTGTCATTACCGACGAACATTAGTTCGCGTTGATGAAACCAGTTATTTTAACGTTACTATAATTATATTAACATCAGTAATTCATACTTAGAATAAGCAACTAATAAATACGTATATTAATATCGATATTTTATTTCCAAATATGTTAGAAGCAGATTACGAGCAGCAGCACGAGAGATCAAAAAGAATGACAATGGCATCTACGTCCAGGAATGCAAACATAATAACCACTAACCCGTACAGAGAAAATTCAGTTTAGAAAGGAACACAAGTGAAGACTGCACTCTGCACTCAGAAAGCAAAATTTGAATATTACCCCGATATGAAGGAAAAAGCAATGCGTTTTTAAAGAAAATTAAGTTTTGACATGATACATGAGTTATGCACTCAAATAAGAAGTACATCCTGGCATTATTCGTTTTGTTTAGCAACTTGTTCTTTGTCACTGAAAAACCAAGGAAACTACCGATTAGAGCAACCGGCCCTTTAGAATTCACCTCCAGCCATCGGCTGAACTCTACCTAGCTATCTAATTAGAGTGGAAACTACTTCTACCGTTAGGACTCGAAACCTAGGACCTTCTAGTCATCAATGTCATCAATTGATTCCCTGAGCCATCTGAGCCGGTGTAAATAGACTAACAAGGGACCTTTCTACAGGTATAGATCGAAATCAGGCCAGTGCACTGAGCCACATCTGCCGGCCAATATGACTGGGGGGGGGGGGGAATTCATTTCGCAAAGCGATGCGCGGTCTTAGGCCTCACTGCCACAAAAGTCGTCCACCGGCCTAAAAGCAGCGCACGGGAGGACGCTGCGGGAAGGCAACAAGGCGCAGGCGTCGGCGTCGGCGTCAATCCGGGGTCATTCACGGCAGACAGGCACCGCCTATCACCTACCTAACGAGTCACTTTTATGGCCCCGGGCCGGATGGCGCGGTGCTAGCCCGCAGAATGCACCGGCGCTGCGGGAGCGGAGCGACGCGTCATATGGCGGCGCCGTGCGCAATGGCGCCTACGCCTCCACCGCCTCCCCAACCGCGCCGTAATCTGCTTTCAATCTTCAGGTGTCCAGCTTTTTCGATCCATGTTTACGCTCAATGCCCCGTACTACACGCAGGGTGCGAACTGACAGGGGAGATGACCGGGATCGTCCCCCACTGCAGTGGGATATCTCCAGCTGAAAAGTATTATTTTACCCTAGTCAGGAATAGTGTCAATTCATATTATGGGCCGAATGTATAATTTCCACGCTCTGAAGCGTTCAATGAAGGAATCCCAATGATGGACAAGAAAACATTCTCCAATAAATTATTAGGATTCGTTCAAATTTAATAATGCGACGAGGGCATTTGTCGAACTTTTACCTTCTTTGATCGTCCTCTCCCGAAGCGTTCAATGTGCCCCAGAGGAGAAAATTAGGAATTTCCACCCAGGCTACACGGGTTACAATGGCCGTCATCTGAATGCCGGTATGTCCAAGCATTCTTCCGTTGCACTTCTAGAGAGGGTTTGCTACTGGGCACGTTCCTTCTACATACACGTCGTGAGCTCAAGGGGTTATCGTGGCCGCCTTTAGAACAGTTGCTAGCAACCCTTTAAGAATATTGCATATCGAAGATTTAGCAGCCAATAGACTGGTTTTACTTTATTCCTCAAAGTGAGCGTCATCATCGTTATCAACAGAGGACATTTGGTGAAAGTGATGATCTCACACATTAAATCCCAAATAAAGGATGAAGATCGATACGTCACATCATTGGAGCACTGAAGATATACGGCTTGCTGTTAGATATATGTTGTTTCTAAAAGCCTACACTTGCGCAAAAATGGGATGTCGGAGGATAAACAATTGTGGTAGAAGTTATTAGTTATTTAAGCTATTAAGAAATTATTAGTTCTTTAAGTTTGAAGAGTATTTTTGGTAGCGCGACATACGACACCAGCAGCGTTTATATAATTGAACTAATTTATACTCTGAGGGCGTATTAAGTAAAGTAGGGGGAGGGGTGCTGCGAACCCGCGTTGGAGTTTTCGCTTTCGACCTCGCACGAGACACGCGGAACCTCACGGACGCAATGAGTATGTTGGCTTCCGGCGCAAGAAATTTCTCTCTTCCTCCCTCCCCCGCCTGCCAATGCCATTCGGTGCGCGTCACTTCGCCAGCCACCTGCCCAAGTCTCCATACGCCTCCACCTGCCATGTGTGCCGCGACGCGCCGCGCCACACCGAGCCCCACTGCTGCAACGAACAGCCGGGCTTCTTCGACCTGTCATTTCACCATTGAGCTACGTTCTGCTCTCATTGGTTGTCCGTGATTCCGGGCACGTCAACTACTGAGGTCATTAGTGTGTATGTCTAGTGCATGTTTTTTTCGGTGTCGGGTGTGGCGGTGATCTTCCTGCGCTGGATGGCGAGATCCGCCGCCGACCTACCGTTGGCAAGTGGGGTTTCACGCAACCATGTATCTCCCATCAGCAGGACACAGCCCCATCCGGGGCGAGCTCTAAGCTCCCGACCGGTCTCCCGGCATGTATGGAAGTGTAATGCAAGTTAGTGCAAGTGTGTGTGAGGGAAGAGGAAGGAAGTACGCGCCGTCCGTACCCCGTTTGTTAGGGTACTGCTCCGGCATTCGCCAGGTGTTGATCAGAGAAACCACGGATAACTACCGATCAGAGCAGCCTGCCGCTAGAATTCTCCTCCAGACAGCGACCAAATTCCACCTCGCTGACAACCTAATGTTGAAAATTTTGCTACTGTCGGGTCTCGAGCCTAGGATATCTCTTAGTCAGAGACACTGCAGTGACATCACTTGATACTCTGAACCATCTCCCCCGTTTTCTGCTCTCATGATAGACAAACTTATTTTAGGACTGCTACTCACGATTGTCCAGCCTGGTATAACGCCGCGCCAAAACAATGTCATCAGAATAGAAATAAACACCACTTTCTACGTAAGCAATAAGAATCTTCATAAACACTTAGCCGTTGAAACCATCCTCACGTCTATCATAAAAGTTTCCCATATTTTTTTTTTCAAAAATCTGCCAAGTCACTTCAACCTTGGTACGAATATTGACGATATATCTTATAGAGCAGCCCGCAGAACCTCATACACGCAATCCCTTTCCATATCATCTTCCTCTGCAATCTTACACACATACGTTAATAAAATTTAAAATCTTCCCATCAATAATCTGCAACTATGCATTCCATCTCTTTATAATCGCATTCCTTTAAGTCTAATGTTGAAGGGGTGATGTTGCCGTGGTCACCGTCGTCCACGTTCGATTTCATTCCTCGTTCCGAACAACTGCAAAGCGACATGGCTGAACGTTGGAAATCAAAAGGGGGCGGGGTGGTGGCGAAGGGTGAGCAAGGCGCCTTGCGCAGTGCGACTCACCTTGCGAAAGTATCGCGAAAGGCGAAAGACGCCGCGCGCGGTTCCGGAGGCGAGGCGAGGCGAGGCGAGGCGAGGCCCGTACTTGGGGGCGCCGAGGCCGGGAAGCGGGGACACGCGCAGGAGACACTCGCGCAACACACGCCCAACACACAACACGGAAGCAGCACTCGATCCGGCGGAGAGGCGGAAATCGCATTGCCCGCAGAGCAGCGCCGGAGGCTGCCGTAGGCAACCCACATCTCGCTGTTCATCTTCCCTGGAGACGTTTGGCTTTGTGGTGTGGCACCGCTTCGTTTTGGCTGCGTGACCACCGCTCCTCCCGAGCGAGAGGTGCGTTTACCCTCCATCGCCAAAGCGACCTGCTTGTTCCCTCTGATGTACTCGTTTGACGTTCAGGAGTCCAAAGATTGTGACGATGTTCGTCTCTCGCTGGGATGAGTTCCGGCGCCAGCGTCCATGTCTCCTTGCAAGGGTGTTCCCCTCCGGGCGGCGCAGTACCAGCCGGAACAAGCACTAAGCTACCGCCCGCTGTCCTTGGCCCGTTTGTCAGGGTACCGTTCGGGGATTGGACTGGTATTGATTGGAACACTATAGATCAGAACAGCCGCCCGCGAGAACTCTGAAGACAGCGTCTGAATTCGACCTAAGTAAATAGCTAGTATCGAAAATCCCGCAGTGTCGGGACTCGAACCCTAGGAGCCGCTGCAGTGGCTCAACGGTAAAGCTGGCTTTGAGCTCACCCGGTCGGTTCAAGGCTGTGAAGAGCCGCGAGATCGTGTATCTCATTTACCACGAATACACTATATTCATCAAATCCTGCTATCATGACTTCTAGTTTTACAGTAATATTAACCACGTCGGCACTGAACATTCTTCGTCTTTCTGATGATGCTGCGCGTTGTCTACATGGTAGCCACAGTTCCAACCGTGGAAGTCTAGTATCTCCCGAGAGGGGCAACAGTCGCTCATCTGGAATTTCAACGTTCCATACTTCAATAAGAAAAAAGGGAGTTTCTGCACACCTTAGCGGGCAGCAATCGACTGCAATCTCTACCTTCTGCGCATGCCCAAATGCACTAAAGTGATGCAAAACTTGAAATGCGCATGTGCTGAAGATCGATAGTACTTTCGGTTGTTTTGATGTTCGAGGGTGCAAAACCTCCCTGTAATCTCCGGGGATGTGACGAGAGCGATATCCCCAGTGGGAAACAAAATCATCCGAGTCGAACTGTCCACGCCGACACACAGTGCAAAATTTACGCCAAAACCTAGCCAAAAGTCGAAAACTCGAATTTCGGAAAATCGGCATTTGCTTTAACGGGAAAGAAAATAGATCAAATTCTGAAGATCGTTAAGCTAAGTACTGCAACTCTTATGTGCATGACACCGTTGGCACAAACCTGCCCTTATTTTGTGCCTTCCGCGCTGCGCTTGAGAGCCTGCCACGCTGCTTCCGTTCCATCAAAAATAATTTCCTTGTATAGAAACGAAACGGTGTTAGACAAAATGAACAGTGTTGATGGAGGTATGTTTGGATATAAAGTCATTATCAATGAGTAATTTATGTGCTTACAATCACAAGCTGAAAGTGTTGAATTTTTAGTGTTTTAAAATTTTTAAAACATTTATATTCTTGCAGAGTTAAAGTTATACTTCCCACGAGATCCTGCCGTGGTTTTTGTTATACATAATACTTTAATATGTCAAGAACTTAGCAGCAAAAAATTAACTAGAAATATCTGCGGATTTCATTTTTATGAGAAATAATGTAAAATGAGAACGGACATTTTAACACGTCGAATATTACTCCATTGATCCAATATAAAAACCTCATTTTTGTACATTCTCACGGATACTATCAGAGTTTTGTGGAGGTTCGTCTATTATTGGCAAGTGTGGGGGTAAAGCTTATACCAAATAGTATTCGAAATTAGTAGAGAGCACCAAATAGAGTTCGGAATTGTTAGATTCCGGGCGTCACTTGTTAAGGTCATTAGTCCCGAAAGTGTAGTCCACGATTTCCCTCGGGAGGTGGCTTTGGACTTCCCCGCTAGATGTCGAGATCCCGCGCCCAGCTACCGTTCGCTAGCGGTATTTTCCCCAATCTGGTATGTCCCACCGGCGGGGCACTGCCCAAGCCGGGGCAAGCTTTAAGCTGCCGACCGGTCTCCCGGTGTGTGGTAGTGTAGTGGATGTTACGGTCTGGAAGTAAAGGATGAGGATAGGACAAGGAAGAAGGAATCACACACGATTCGTGGCCCGTTTGTTGGGAGAAACCACCGAGCAGAGTAGCCGGCCTCTAGAATTCTCCTACAGACAGGATCTGAATTCACTAGCTCACACGCTAGTGCCGAAAATCCTGCCACATTCGCGACTCGACCCTAGGACCTCCCGATCACAGGCACTGTAGTGACATCTACAGATGCCCTGAGCCATCTATCCCAGTGAAATTGTTGGGTTACGGAATAAATTTAAAACAAAAAGTTAAAATACGTTTACAAAATTAATAATTTAAACACATACATCAAATGG
This sequence comes from Teleogryllus occipitalis, assembly GCA_011170035.1. Lineage (NCBI taxonomy): Eukaryota > Metazoa > Arthropoda > Insecta > Orthoptera > Gryllidae > Teleogryllus > Teleogryllus occipitalis. Next base: position 132,107 of record BLKR01003197.1, on the reverse strand, counting down.
GAGAATGTTTTGTTCCTTAATGTCGCAAAATATTTTTTTTGTCACAACTGCAATACGAGTTACAAAGGATTAACTTAAGCGATGCGGACATTTTTCAAAAGCTTGAAAAAATGTCTCCAAAAACCTATTTTGAGAAAAAAATGAAAAACTTGTTTTCGACCAGGCTGATAGCAGCGATGCGGCGTGCGAGTAACGGCAGCAGGACTATTTCCGCGTTTTGTCATGGAAGGTCTCAATAATAATTTTCACAAAAACACCACTTACAATACTTCATAGCGCATTAAATTTACATTTATGAATTTTGAAAGACGGCGAAGAAGCTGGTAAAATTTCATGTCAATTCGAGGATCCAACACGATGACTGTTGCGTGCAAGAACGCGACTGTTGAGTGCGCGGGCCAGGATTGTATATACGCCAGGATTGTATATACGGAAGCGGGACTGGCAGTGGAAGTGGGCGCGAATGATGCAACGGAGCAGGCGTGGAGGGGCGGGGCGGTGATGAATAATCCAGAGGAGGAGCCGGCGGCGGCAGCAGCTGGGAGGACCCCAGCCCGCGAGGAGGAGGGCAAATGTGCGACCTGCTCTCACAACGCCACACATGTCGCCACTAAACACTCGGGAGGGAGGGGGCGATCAAGGACACGCCCACGCACACAAATTGAAATATCACTAGACGTACAATGGTACGCCACCAGAGGACATTCAGTCGCACGAGTGGAGTACTCAGCACATGGTAAACACAAAAGCAGTAGAATTTTGGAAAAATTCTAAACCTCATAAGAAATTACCTTTAACTCCCAAATATCAGGAGAAAACGTGGATATACAAAACATTGTGTGCAAAATTTCAGCAATATTTTCCCAATTGGGCTCGTACCTTTGAATAAATAGGAAAATGTATCAGGACATACTATAACGAAGACTGAAAAGGTAGATTCGGTCACTCTCGAAATTCCAGAAAATCAGAAGTCTCATTCAGCGACGGGAACGCAGGTTAATTGTGCACGATTTAAAATAACGGATAGCCAAAAGTGGAAAAAATGAAATACAAAAGGGAATTGTATGAAGTACGAAACCAATGTTTTCATACCAAATATTCCACGAGCATGACAACGAACACTTGCTGGGACATTCCTTTAAGGTTAATATGCGGAAAACAATGGAATCATAATTTATTGTGAGTGGAAACCGTGTCTTATTAATAGTGAGAAACTATCGAGGAAGTCACGAGGATTTTAAACTGTTTTTTGAAGGCAAGTATCTTTAAAAGGCTTGTAATAACTAAGCTTCCCGTTTCCGCAAGCAGAGGAAATGCAGGATTATCAATTGAACGCACATAATTCTCCAATGGCAAATATTAGTTGTGTAGTTTCCGGAGCGAACGTAAAGTACTCGAAAGGTCGCAAGCACTTGCACCGGGTATTTCAAATCCCCCTCAAAAAGAAGTGAAACGGCCGGAAACAAAATTTCAACTCATTCATTTATTACTCATTCATTTATTCATTCATTACTCTATTTATAAAAAACAAAAACCTATCTGACATATTAGCGAGAATTGCAATCCGTGCAAGTTTTGTTCATCGGAATTCCTACGTCTCTCATTCACAATACTTTCTTCAATTAGTAATTTAAAAAAGCAGCGTGCGAATTTGGCAAAACATAAAATTAAATATTCCCTCCCGTGTAATTGTAAATATTTGCGTCGTTGAATGAGTTACAGAATTCGCATCAAAAATTAAACAAATGGATTCACTTTCGCATTAAGGATAGAACAAAAGATCTTTTCCCCCTCAATACTGCAAAGAAATTAGCAACAATTTATACGAGCCCGAGCGAGTACATCGATTTCCACTTTGCCATCGTGGCAAAATTTCCACGAAAAAAGTTAATAATTCGGTTGATAAACATTGCGGGGTGGGTGGGTGTCCTGCGCATCGCCCGGCCCGCGTTGTCGCGCAACACACACCCACACGCCGCGCGCGCCTCGCCTCGCCTTGCCTTGCCTTGCCTTGCCGCGCCTGCCTGACTCAGACGGCGGCGGCGGCGACTGCAGCGACTAAGGCGGCAGGCCCTTGACTCAGCGAGGTGCGCGTGAGCGGGGGAGGGGGACGTGGCGCGGGGGCGGTGGGAGCGCCGGCGGCGTGCTGGCCTTCGCCCGACCTCCCCCCCCCCCCGCCCGCACTGCTCACGCGTCGCGTCGCGTCGCGTCGTGCGCGTGCCGTGCCGTGCCACGCTGTCCGCCGCCAGCCAGCCAGCCAGCCAGCCAGCCGGCCGGCCGGCCCCCGCTCCGCCGCCAGCGCCACGTCCTGTCGTCATGTATACCTGTTTCGTCCAAGCCAGCGCGCCGGTCCGCTCGGCTCCGCTCCGCTCGGCTCCGCTCCGCTCGGTCCACGCGGCTCAACGTCAATTGCTAGGCGCAGCCAGGCTTCCGTGAAAGAAGCGCGTGCGCCCGACCAGACGAAAACCGCGACCTGCCCGAGCACAAAGAGCCCACAGCCCCGCGGCTCTGCCAAGGCCGTCGACCTTGATCCACGCTGCGCCGCCCTGCCCTGCCCTGCCCTGCCCTGCCCTGCCCTGCCCTGCCATTCGCTTCAAAGCGAACAACACCACCCCCTCTACACCCCAGTCGCTTTAGTCAACGAGGAGGAAGAAGCCCATGTCAGAAATCCGTGGGCAACGATGAGACAGTCGTGAAAATCAACTACGATCGCTGAAAGGTGCAGGGTGACGGTACGCTCATAGGCGTTTATCACACCGTAAAAGAACTTGTCAAAGATGTTTTATTCAGGAAAATATGACAGTGTAAGAGCTCACTTTATAAAAGATTTTTTAGTAAAGGCAGTACAGGTTTTTGTGTCAATGGTTTCTTACAACTGCCTAAAACTACAATATTTCTTTAGCGTATGATATACTATGAAAAGTATTACACCGCTATAAAAATATGAAAATTTGTAACTAAATTCCAAGGCGAAAAAATAGAGTGCTACAACAACGTATTCAAATACATATAATGAACACTAAAAAATGTACAGGACTGTTGCAGTCGTTTTCAAAGTATATTTAAAGACGTATGTGGTTTTAAACGCGGAAAAGAGTAAAAACAGTTTTTTTAATTAAAGCCTAACAATCACAAAAATCTGGGAAAAAATCACAACTACCGATGTTTCGAAAGGAAGTTTAGAGATTGCAGCTCTCCCGACCTTACGCCCCTCGATTTCTTTCTCTAGGGTAATGTGAAAGAGTCTCCTCGACAGCTCTTACGACGGCAGAGGACGCACTGGGGCAGACGTGGCCACTCACACCAGGCAACTCGGCAATCCGTTCGTCGCTCACTGGAGACGCGATTGTGCATGTGCATTCCTGCCCATGGAGAACAACACAATGACCATGTGATGCAAAAACATGCTTTTAAATGTAAATGATCGACTGCTGGTATTACACTTTTGAGATTGATATTTATTTTCTGTAATGTTTATTTTCACGGTATTTATAATTATTTTTTACGCAGCCGTAAAACCAACACTACTGCATTTGCATTAAAATATTCTATGTTGCTACATTGGTACATCAGAATAAAATGTAAAAATTCTTATCGCGTACTTAATCCCCATTTATATCTATTGCCCTTTTTTCATCTTCTTTCTCAAACTACCACTGCACCAAAACCCTACGAGACATAGCAGCGGTATTGCAAAACGCAGGAAACTCAACTTTTCGGCCACAGCAAAGTCCTGGCCGCCGTCTAAACGTGTTACAAGCCTAGTACCTTGATGCTAGCACAAGGCGTGAGGATGCGTTTTCAGGCTCTTTTGCGCTGAGTTCCTTTTTAAATGTTGATGTGTGTTATATGACCGCATTTCTCGTATTACGAACTTTCCAATGCGTGTAAACAATGTATATTTTCTTCTGAAAACAAAAATGGTCCAGAATCTCGGTAAATAAGAGTATGATGAAAAATAGCTGTGCGTCCGACTACTTGCTTGCAGAACTACTTACTATTACTTCGTGAAAACATTATTTCAATAGCTGGAACTATTTATAAAGTGGTTCAATGAAGGAAAGTCCTTTTGCTGGAATACCTAGGCGTTCTAGCTAGAAATTTATCTTCCACGATTTACAAACTTCTCCTTTTATACTTGTGTGCCTTGGTGTCGATTGTGGTGTAGATGTCACAACTCGCAATTGTCACGTCACTCCGCCGGGCAGACACGAACGGGCGTTTCGAAAAAAAACACTTTTTGTAACAGGGGGCCCCAAAACTAGTATTTCAGTTGAAATCTCGAAATCGATTTTCCGCAGTATTACAAAACTTTCTTTATACTACGTATTTTACTCCCGTATATATACGAGAAAGTAAAAAAAAATACTTCATCCAAAATAAAAATGCTGCCAGAAAGCTAATTTTTACAGCTAATGAGTCCCTATGTCGTTTATCGTTTGGTGTAAATGTCATCTCAATATATTGAAAGCTTTAGATCATATTCAGGGTGACCGCTTTACCTGGGTCTTTCTGTGTACTTCGCACGTTATATATTTACGAGTTTTTCAGGTGATAGGTGAAGAGGAAGTAAGGCGGAAATTATCACGTAATATTACATAACCAATATTGCGAGGAAATGTGTACTGTTGCAGCACCACTTGTTTTCTATTCGTGGTCATTCAGCACGAACATAGAAAAAGGAATACATGGGAATATTCAGACCCAAAGACATTTGTAATTATGTCAAACGCTCACTATAGTGCTGTTCCAGAGAACTAACATGATAAGAATCTTAAACTTGGCTATAATTCCAATTAGCGATATATAGGAATTACGATAATCATTGTATCGTCAAAAAAATTCTCGCCTCCTCCACGTACTCAAGATTTGTAATTAGAGAATTCAAGACCTTTATTTTACCTTTGGTGTTTAGAGACAGTTCAGGAAGTATTACAATGTTGCATCACATCGACATGTTAAAGTTGTAACTACATTCATATTCAAAAGTTCGAAAACCTTTATTTTTGCAGCTTCACGTTGGCGCAAGTAAAACACACATATTAAAAATAAACGTTGCATACGCTGCATCCAAGAAGTAGATGCTAGACAGCCGCTTTCGATAACGGCTCGTCCGCGGGGGGAGGGGGAGGGGGGGGAGGGCGGGCGTTGCGAGCGCATCCTGCGCGCAGAATGCGCCGGATGTGGCGCTCGCGCTTTCTCAACGGCCGCGGCCGCGTGCGCAGGCGCTGCTGCAACGGGAAGCGCGCGCCCCAAGAACAATCCGCGCTCCACCTGCAGCGAGGCCCAGGCGAGAGCCGCTGCCGTTGGAATGGAATTTCGCAGAAAGCATCCGTGCCGCAAGAATCAAAATGGACGGAAAAGCCTGCCAAACTTTGAACATATCTTCAAAGTCGAGCAACCCGATACACGCCGAAAGTGAGAAGTGTGCGATCTATATTCACATGCAGTTTTTCTTATTTATATAAATTCTGCAACTTGCGTAACGTTCCAAGTATTTATTGACAAGGCATTGAACATGCAGTAATTCTCCTTGGACATAACTATGTCACTCGTGCGTCACATCAAATCAAGTCAATTCGTAATTCATTGCCATTTATCGCTTCAGCGAGGGGCACAGCTTCATTTGATGGTTCTTAATGTGATGGAAGTGTTGTATGTGACTTTGGTTTGGGAGTATGTAAAATTGCGGCAGTGGCGATAAAGATGATCACTCCCTCTCACTTCGTTCTGTCCCTGCGTGCTCCTCCCAAACCAGACAAAGTCACATACAACACTTCCATCACATTAAGAACCATCAAATGAGTGCTCATAACGATATTTGGCACGTAAATTCAGAAGCCACGAAATTACAAAGAGAATAACGAAATTCCAAAGCTATAGCCAGAAATTACTGCATTGTTTTAATGTAAACTACATTAAGGTAATTATCATGAACGCACATTAAAATCAGGGTACATATGTGCATTATGATGCGAGAGTCCATGTTTTATGGTATTATCTGGAATGAATAAATGAATATCTTGATGGACTCGGGATTATGAATACACGATATGATCAAGCATTCAGATTCAGTATCAACAGCTCATTACAGAAAGTTCACATACAATACATGTGCATTATTTTATAACACTTTGCCTGATGCCATTAAACGATTAAATTCGATAGAAAAGTTTAAATTACAAGTAAAATCGTTTCTGCTGCGTAACTATTTCTGTTTTATTAGAGACTATACTGAGCATCACAAGAAAAGTACAATTCATTTTAACAATTATATTGAATGTATTATTTACCGTTTGGACTGTAATTTTAAGCAACCTGTAAGAAATATTGTACCGCAGCTTCTGGCTCAATGACCCCATCTCGATCAGGTTTTTCGTTTAGTTTCCCTCATCCTTTGAGCAAATGCTGAGATAGCCCCTTGTTTTGCTTCTGGACATAAATATAACTTCATTATCTGTGGACGTCTTCTAGAATTCAGTGGAAATCTAGTTATTCAAATTATCGTTCTCCACGTTGTCGCGGCAGTATTATTCCTTGACGAAGGACATAATGAGGGATAAGAGCGCAAATTTATTCCTGATTGACCCTTGGAAATAGATTGTATTACAGAGGAGCGAATATTTTGTTAACAATCCTTGCAAAAAACGCTCATATTCTTTCTGTATTCAAAATTCAAGCAGTATATGGCTTAGGGTAGCGATAACAGAATTTTGAAAACGTGCACAGAATTCAGTTCTCCCCATAGCACGTCGCACACAACTTTAACCGTTTTCGACGTAAAAAAATAAAAAAAGCATATTTAGACAGGAGAAATAGGCGAACCTCTATACTGAGAAATCTATATTGATTTTAATTTGAACACTAAATTTAATGTACAGATATATATTTTTTAATGTACACGGTACAGTAAGTTTCATGCACATTAATCTACATCAGATTTATATTGACATTTCTGGCAGTGTAGAACATTCTTACAACCATGTACAGTTGAAACAGTTAACAATACGGACGAGGATCCTTGCTAGATTATTACAAACAAATCAATAATTTTTGGCGCACCCTTTTTCGGTATTCCAAAGATATTTAATGGCCCAGTTTTCCGCAAACCACGTTACTGGAAAGAAGTGACCATTTAGAGAAACTAACACACTAGAGATGTACATGACAATTTCACAGATGCAACAACCACATTCCGTAGTGCATCAGGGAGACTCGATCGAACAATAGCAGGGGAGCCTAGCCTCGAGCGGAAACCATCGAATTTGAAGCCATCGAATTTGATCAGGAATAGTGACAAATTATAATTATCTCGTCATCCAGTTTGCGTATCATAAAGTGAACTTTTCTACCTTTTTTTCGCAAACATCCTTTTTGCACCGAGGTGGGCCTGAATTATGCGAAACTATGATGAACGAATATCGCCATTAACTACGCAACCAGGAACACATTTCCATTCCGTTGTGAAGTGCTGGCGGATAAGGCAGTTCGTCAAGTTGCGTGAAATTCAAATATCTCAACCCTCAAAGATACTCGTCACATTAGGAAGATCATTCACTGCTCATCAGAGGCGTTTTGCGTAACGGGTATTTTAAGTGCCCTTTTTATTCCCATGAGAACTACGGTCAATGCTGCAATTATGAAATAAACGTTCAGGCTAGTTTAGTGCTACGTCAAGAACAAAGTTGTTAGGAATGCGGTGTGCGAGGGGATTTCCCCAATTTCTTATAGTTCAGGACCACAAAACTCGCTGCTCGGGAATTAAGATACCTCATAGAGATACGGGCATTAAAGAGACACTGACCTTTCCAACACTTTCAGAATTGGCAAATTATACCTCAATGAAATCCATTGGGACATTTTACAGAAGACCGAGGTACCACGCTACCACAATTCCACCGCTAGAGAGACGCAGAATTCGAAAGAACAAGCTACAATTCAACATTTGTATTTACGAATGTATTGAGAATGACCACTGCAACCAGGAAAACCCTGGATTCTTACGAGCCAGCCCAGTAACGCACGGGCTTAGAGCAGCAGCGGCAAATGCGTTAGCACCACGGCAGTGGGTTCCATTCCCGCGCATGTTTTCAAGGTATGTGTCGGGAGCTATCTTAGTCCCTCCTGTAGCACCTCTAATTTCATGTTCAGCTTTAATTCTTTCCAAATATCTTGGCTTTATCGGCCACTAGTATGCAATGAAAAATTTTGCGCACTGATGAAATGGCTCCCGAATCACTGAAAAAGGTACACACACCGAGAAGAACACGGGGTAGAGTCCCCACCTCGAGGCTGGAATTGTAGTCATTTGTCTCTACCAGGGACCCAATTAACCCACATCTAGGTGTCTCAATTATGATTTTCACCCTAAAACGTTCAAATGAAGGAATGTAAATCAAGGATTTATTGATAGTATGGGACATAGTGGCAATTTCGCATCCTATCCCTGAGGCGCCACGCTGGATTGATTGATTTTTTCGTGTTTCCGGGCGCATCAACTGCTTCGGTCATTAGTCCCGTTAGTGTAGTGCCTGTTTTTTTCTCGGGAGATGGCGGTGAACTTCCCCCGCTGGATGGCGAGATCCGGCGCCGACCTACCGCCGGCTAGTGGGGTTTCCCCCTAACCAGGACTCTCCCACCAACGGGGCACCGCCCCAGTCGGGACAAGCTCTAAGCTCCCGACCGGTCTCCCGGAATATGTGGTAGTTTAGTGCATGTTAGTGTAAGTGTGGGTTCAAGGGGAGACGATAGGACAAGGAAGAGGATGGACAGATCGCGTGCGGTCCGTGGCCCGTTTGGTAGGGTACTGCTCCGGCATTCGCCTGGTGTTGATCGGAGAAACCATGGAAAACTACCGATCAGAGAAGCCGGCCGCTTCCCCACCTCAAAGTAGGGGAATGCTTACGCAACACTTCTGCATTGCTAAGGATGTGCGCGGCCGCCGGGGTGGAAGGGGCACGGGCGGGCAGCCCCCGACCGGAAAGCCTACCGCCCGGACGCGCCCCTCCCTTCCCTTCTCTTCCCCGCCCCCGGTAAATGAAAAAGACGAGTGACCTATAATTCGCAGTATATCCGACCGACGTCCAAAAGGTACGCTCCAAGCGGCGGGTAGACATTTGTTCCAAATAAACAGGAAACTAGCGTGCAAGATGTGTCTGAAAAATCTTCTCTCGCGTTTTTGGCCTTACCTGGAATGAATGGTTTTGATCGATGAGTAATATGCTTTTCATGTTGATGGAACAATGATGAAATATAAGTGCAGACGAGAAAACACTCAAGAAAACTGCCACGAGTCCACCACGAATTGAATTCCACACGGATGGACCGGGATTTGTACACTGGTACCGGATTGATTATTTTGTGCTTCCAGGCGCGTTAACAGCTCAGGTCACCTGTGAATTAATGGAGCGAAGGTTTTACTCAGAGGTGGCGGCGTGCCTCTCACGCTGGATGCCGGCGCTGGCGCCGGCTTGCACGTCGGCTTGTGCGAGATTTCCTCATCTAAGAATGTCTCCTCTTGGGGAGCAGCGCGCCAGCCCGGACAAGCCTAGACTCCCGACTGACCTCCCGAGATGTGTGGTACTGTAGAGTGTGTAACGAGAGGGGTTACGACAAAGATAAGGAAAGATTGCGGTCGGGCCATAGCTCAGTTGTTAAGGTACTGCAGTAGCAGTCTCCTGGCATTGACCGGAGAAATCGCAGAAAACTATCGATCAACGGAACCAGCTGCTAGGATTCTCCTTTAGTCAGCTGCTAGATTGACTTCGCTCTCTAGGGTCAACAATCCACTAGCGCCGAGACTAACTTTAGGTCCTCCCAGTCTGAGCCGCTACTGAGAGAACGCTGGTTGTGGCCTCAGTCAGCCGATACGTAGGGAAACGGTCGTCGCCCATTTCGCCCCACGCCGCCTGTACTTCGAGAGATATTTGGTACTGCCAACTTGCTAGCACATGGTGCGGTCTTGCACGACGCATTAGCGTCAACTCCCAATCTCAAAGTTCCATCTCCCGCAGTACAGTCCCTCAGGCAGCGCCGCTGGATCGCGGGCCTGGACCGGGAAAGGTGGCTCCGGGCATCAACTGCAGTGCTTCTGACGGGGAGTTCCTAGATTTGAGTGTGGCAAGATTTTCGACACTAGTTTGTTAGCTAGGTCTAATTCAGTCGCTGTCTGCAGGAGAATTCTAGAGGCCGGTTGCTCTGATCGGCAGGTATCCGTGGTTTCTCAGATCAATACCAGGAGATTGCTGGAGCAGTACCCTAACAAACGGGCCACGGACTGCGCGCGATCTATCCTTCCTCTTCCTTGTCCTGACCTCTCCCCTTACACACACACACACACACACACACACACACTAACATGCACTACACAACCACACATGCCGGGAGGCCGGTCGGTAGTTTACAGCTTGTCCCGGCTGGGGCAGTCCACCGCCCCGTGAAAGATACCTAGTTGGGGAAAACCCCACCAGCCGACGGCAGGTCGGCGCCAAATCCCACCATCCAGCGAGGGAAGAACACGGCCACCTCACGAGGAAAAACACACTTACGGGACTAATGATCTCGGTAGTTGATGCGCCCGGAATCACTAACAACCAACCTCGCGGGCGTCGTTCCCCGCCTAGCACGCGCGCGCCGCCCGAGGCCCTGCGCTCCTCGTTTTTGCTCATGTCACAGCTGCGCACCATGACGTGGCGAGCGATATTTTTAAACACAAACCTCTCGAGAAGCAGACGCTGGAGAACAAATTCGGGAAGTACTTCTGCACTCTTTCGATATACGCGAGTTTCTCCAGGACGCGAACATCACACCCAACCGCTCGCCAGCATCAGGGCGCAAAAATTCTGTAATCTGAATGAACTTCCTTACGGCATCAGAACATTCGTGCATCATTGCCACTGCCTTTTCTTAAGACCAAGAGGCATTGCATACGAGACTGGTTTCGTCGACGACACCACACGTTTTTCAGTGACGATACTACGAAACCTGTCACCCATTGCAAGAGATTTACGTATAGCTAGAGTAATGACTTTTTCGCGATTTTTTTTCAGGTGAAATTTTTTTCGCGTGTTATCACGAAAAATGGTAAACAATTTCGCATTAATTTCACTGTATTTTGTTCGGAAAGTAGATATAAAAATTTAAGTACTAGATTTTTCTTACATTTTTATGTTTAAAAAAGGGGGGATATATAAAGTAAAATAAATAACGAGCGTTTGTTATTCTTTTATATCATATTTACTTTGTGGATGATAACATAGCACAGGTCACAATAGAATTATTTTCGGTCTCATACTTGTAGCATATTTGCGAAGCCATTCACGAAATGAAGGTTGATCAACCTTCTAATCGAGATGTTGCCTTTGAGAAACACTTTAGTAGTATAAATGAATTCCACTTTTTCTGTCTCCGTTTTGTTTTGGCTCCCGAACGAAAGTTCTAATGTTGCTTGGCGCTTCAGAACAATTTAATTTACATTTCAAATGGTCCTCGTTTTCCACACAGTGTTTTAATACAGAGTCTCTTCTCTCCCGCTCGAGGCGCACGTATGAAAACGCTCGCATTAAAACACTGCTTTCCGAAACGTATGTGCATCTTCATCGGCGAATTCTTTAGCTCTCCTGTAAACAGACATCGACCGACCCTTGCGGTCGATGACTGTAACGACAGTCCACGACTGTCACAACTAACGATTGTTTTCGCGAGATTCGGTAATCCATTAGAGGTTACCGACTTGCTTACGAACGTAACTCGTCACGTGCGGGAAAATGTACCCCAGAGAAAGTTTAATTGGTGAATACAATGCCAACTTCGCCAGGAATTGTTCCTGACAATTCGTGAAATGATAAGGAATGTCCTCGTGTGTTATCCCCCTGAAATGAGATCCTGCCCACTTGGACTGAGTATCTAGAATCGCTAGAATGTGATCGCAAGGGCTCCGTGGGCGACGGCTGCATCTCCTCGGCATCGCGGACCCAATCGTTCCGCATTCATCGCGAAAATACGCGAAAAAATGGAGTGAATTCTGAGTCACATTTTAATTCGTCAAGAAAACTCGAAATCGCTTTAATTTTTTTTTCGTTTATTGTTAAAACGAAAAACTCATGCCTCTACATACAGTCAGACCAATAATGTGACAAAACAAGTAGGTGGATAAAACCGAAGGGTTGTAGATACTGAACCCTTTAGCATTATTTAAATATCGACAGTCCTTTTTTAATCAACATTATGAGACATTGCATTTTTCCTTCACCTCTTAATGGATATTATTAAAATTTTAAGTCCACATTTTACGATAATTAAAAAGGGAATCCATCCACATAAATTGCGCGAGAATACAAATCACAATGTTTCTTTATTTTGATTTGACCGAGCCACTGTCAATGGTCTTGGCGTGCCCCAGCACTGGTTCTAGCTACTTTAAAAACATTTCAATGCATAGGTAAAATTAGTTCTAAAAACCCGCATATGGAAGAAAAATAACTCGCCAAACGTAGTTTTAAAATTTTTGTAAATAAATAACGCATTATTTATTTACAAAGGTTTAAAACTACGTTTTGAGAGTTATTTTTCGAATCCCAGTGTGTGCGGTGTGCTAAGTGGGTGGAGGGATGGAGCGTCGTTCTCTGGAGCATGGCAAAGAGCATTTGCGTGTCCGCCCGCCCCGCAGGTCCCACTAACACGACCCGCGCTGCTCTCGCAATGGGATCGATGCACCAGAGCAGGCCTGTCAAACCGCGTCCGCGCGAGCACGGCCAACTTCCGCTAAATCCGCCCTCATTTCCCCACCGAATCCAGAAAGGGGTGTACATACGCAAAGTGGGGCGTAGTGGCTTCAAACCAACATTCATTTGCCCTGTCACGCGGCAGGTATCCAGTGTTGTCCCGTCACTCCAGAGCAATTTGTACTACTATTTTTAAATGGCGCGCCACTTGCTCTGGACGCAGTGCCGTTGAACTCTAGTAAGCTGGGTATCTTGCCCGCGACCTTGACATGCGACGGACTAGAGGCTACTAAACTGCCGGCGCACAAATGAAATGTTGAAACGAGTACGAAAAGGGGAAAATGCTTCGGTCCGTCTGCCCGTTTCTCACTGCGTCCCCCGTCCGTGGAATCGCCTCACTACGGCTATAGTACGTGGAATTTACACAAAGTGCCAAAGCCTCAGCAGCAGAGCAAGACTATTTTTACAATACCGGGCATTCCTGGAGTTATAGAGATGATAGGTGGCACACCCATTTAGAAACCGAAAACTGTATTTCCTCCTAAAGGTGCAAACAACTTCAATACACATCACTCGTCACCAGTGTTCAGCAGCTAATGCGAATCTCGCAACAGTTGGCATTGTAGCCAACCTCTATTCGAAGAAGAAAAATCAACGCATTGTTGACGAATATTTAATGTTAATGGAGCGTCATTTTCACCTCACAAGCGGCAGTGAAACGTACGAGGCGGCATTCGAACCCGCGACACTTCAGGCACTAGACAGCTACGGCCATTCACCCTTAGCGACCTCGGCTATCCAAGCCCGCAGTTCTACCGTTCACTATTAACACTATAGTAACGTTAAGAGTTTGTGCAAGCGCAAAGTCTCGAATAGGGGTTCATAGCGTACACGCTGTACGCTTTCCCGTGGTACAAAACCCCTCCGCTAAGCCGTCGCCAGCGGGCCGAAACGCGCCGCCTCCGAGAGGAGCTGCTGCGGTGACGTCACTATTTTGAGAAGGCAGGGCGACGTGGAATGTTTACCGAAGAGACCGCGAGCGGTGAATTCTGTCTGTAGAGCAGCTCCGAGACTGTGACCGAGACCGAGACGGAGGCCACAGTAGGGATGCGACGTCCACGTCCATTTTACCAAACATCAATGTTCGTATAAAAACATTCATGTTTTAAAGATCCCTTGATTAAAGTCGATGTTTGTTTAACAAGGTTTTGCGTGGGACAAAGATTCATAATCACGAGTCTGTAAAGTTAAAATATGAAGTAACCGCTGATATGAACGAAGCGAACGTTGCATCGAGCGGCGGATTCTCGCCCGAGATGTAACCCAGATGCACTGGGCTTTGGGCCTTCTGCCCCGCACCGCATTTCGCACGCGGCCAAGCGGCCAACGCAAGGGCGGTACGCGCGGGGCCTCCTCCTCGCCCTCGCAGCCTTCCACGGCCAACCGACGAAGTGCTCGGGCTTCCAGGCTCGCATCCGGACATTCTTTTTACTATTTTACATTTTGCTTTTCTTCACTATTAATTAATAAACACCACCACTGGCAAATTGATTCCTCACCAGCGCGAACGTAAATGTTAGAGGTAACTAAACCACTTTTAAAAACATTGACGTTTAAAAACCTCGAGAGCTTTTTGGACGAAGTAGTCGTGTTAGGGAGTTTTTACATAGCATAGCGTACAGCAATCGACTGCGCGTTTAAATGTTCGTTTGTCAGTAAATGTCTACTTACGTTCGGGCCGTGGCCCGATTCTGACGTGTTTCAGAATAGACCCATGTGCTGCAGCAACTCCATGTTGGAGTTGATTTGGAGGTTGGTGATGAAGCTCTGATGAAGGAATTATAAATTCCGAAACGTTGGCAAACTAATTGTTTCATTGTCTATAATTGATCAATCCCGTGAACTACATCCCTTATACTCGTTTTAGTTTTGAAATATCGATGTTTTGTTGTGTCGGTCGCATCCCTAGGCGACAGGGCAGGAGCCTGTGAAGTTCGTTTTCAGGATAGTAGCTGAAGAGGAGAAAAATCGTGAGTAGGGAATTGCGTCGAGTGCTGCGTGCGAGAGGGGGGCATTTAGCCTTATTAAAACAACGTGGGATCGGTTACAACGTGAAAGGATATACGAACGAAGGCCAAAACCTTCTTTTCGGGAGAATACATGCACGAATACATACCGACGCTAACAAAAACAAACCTTCGCAATGTACACAACCAGCCGTGTAAACGCCGTCCTGGATGACGCATGGGCCCCGATTCTACTAAGGCAATTTAATTAGATTCTGGAATATACTATACAACAATTGTGAATATTTTCTTCGTAATATACAACAGATCAGTTCTCAATATATTCTTCGTACTCTTAACACTTTCAATAAATATACAATTCTCGAATTAATATTTCCATTTGTTGAAACAATTGATACATCATATTTTTTAATTAAATTGGTTTATATTCAATGTTTTAGTATAAGATTGAATGAAAGGATTTTTTCAGCAAGAGTTAAATATTTTAAATATTATGATCAGCATTACCTAACACTAAACTATAACCCTGCCTACCTCTATGTAACGCAGGGTAACGCCTCCTCAAACCCCCTCCCCCTCTTTGGCGTTACATATTTTATGAACGACCTCTCAAAACATCCATAGATTAAAGCCGATGTTTTTCAACGGCAACGTTTTATTTTTATTTGTCAATGAAAAATTTCCATTATCACCACTTTTGTGTAAGTTAAAATATGAAATTAACTGATTGCACCAACGGCAGTTTAAACGATCGTAGTAGTACCATCGTGGAGCAGACTATCTCTCGTCCAAGATGACCCCGATGCCCTCCTAGTATTTCCTGTCCTTCCTCGTATTTCGCACTCAGAGGCGATCAACGCATGCACAGCTGGCGTAGAGCCTCTTCCCACAACCTCATTGGCGAACTGAGGACTCACATTTTAAATGACCCCGAGCAATCTTCGCTTTCTTCTCCATTATTATTATTATGTGATTGTTTTCCTAAAATCTTAAATATAAATTAATAAACATAGCCACCACTATCGAATTAAATTTTGGTTGCGCACGGACTTGTGTAAGAATAGGCGTGTGCACAGGTGGGGGACGGGCAGGTGAGCCACGCCCCCCTCGATATTTTGAGACAGGCGCCGTAGTCCTACGAAATACATTTTATTTCCGCGAATTTGATCAATTCCTGATTTCCCCCTTTTTAAGTTGGCAATTTGTGCATTTGATACGAGACATATGGGGGAAATCTCCAGACCATCTGTATGCAAATTTTGTTACAGGTCAGGGATTTTTTAATGTTTTCCTTTTTCTTTTCTGATTATATAATTACGTTTCAACCTTTAAAAATTAAAAACACATCAAAAGGTTTGCTGCTACCTGACATTTGGATTTTATGACAAGACAATCTTCCGCTCTTCGTCGCCAACCAACCTTCCCGGAATCGCTGTGTCGATATACGGCAGGGTTCGCGGGGATCTACAACGCTGTTGTCCCGTAGTCTGATCGTGAGCCGCCAGCAAGGCATCACCTTCAGCGATGAATGACCAATTGCTCAGATTGTACCCTCCGGACGCTGCGGCCCTGTCAACGATAGAGCCCTAAAGGAAAGGGCTACTATGGCCGAAATGTCTGCGCGCAGTCACGTGCAGTTCATAGCTTCTCAAGAGCGACTTCTTCCATTTCGTAACTTGCTTTGTAGCTCACTATTTGAATTGTGTACAACTAAATCCAACGTGCGACAAAAGGCCAACGAAAACATTGTTCCCAGAATTGCTTCTGTGGATTGATAATGTGCTTAGGCCAGTTCATTGTTTTAAATTTGTAGTATTATTGTATATTTGTAATATTATTGTATACAGGGTGGAACAGCTAAGTGTTAACACCCCTTGTATCTCCTCAACCGCGCAAGATACGAAGATGCCGATTGGACAGTCGATTGATGGAACAGGGGCTACTTGATTACAGCATACTTAGTCTTTGCGCTATTTTTTACTATGAAGATATAAGGTCAACTTTGTTTTTTTAAATGGAACCCTATGCTAAATTTTAGCGCACCGTAATGAGCTTAAAAAGGCGATTTTAAATATGTGTATATCTTTGTATTTTAGCGAATAGTTTTTTAGCAATTGATGTGCTTTTGAAACATTTTTGTACTGAAATGGCACTTTTCCACTCGACCTTCCGTGCTCTCCGCTGAGAAACGAAAGGAAAATGTCTCGTGAATGGTTTTGCCTACTTTCCGAAAACGATCGAAGGCCATGTACTACGTAGATAACGGGGCAGAGGCCAGAAGTATAAAATGCGCCGCTGTGGTTATGATAGCGCACTTCTACCAGTTTCTTAGAGCAGTCACACCATGTACACCAATGAAGAGAAGTTAGATATGCTACTAGTGTATGGTGAATTCGGAAGAAATGCCGTTAGAGCAGTACAACGATATGGAGAGCTGTATCCTGATCGTCAGCTTCCTTCACGCCAGCTTTTTGCATGTATGTGCACGAAACTATTGGAATCGGGAAGTTGGAAAACAAAACAGAGGACAAGGCAGAAAACTGCAACTGACGAAAAATATGAAGAGGTTATTCTGGCATTGACGCGGTGCAATCCACATGCTAGTTCGCAACATGTAGCCCAGGAATGTGGTGTAAGTCACATGAGTGTCCTTCGCATATTGCGTAGAAATAAATTCCATCCGTATCACTTGTCATTGCATCAAGCACTCGGAGGTCGGGGTTTCGAACGGCGCATGGAATTTTGTCGGTTTGCCTTGCAACAACTCAAAGATGATCCATTTTTTTTAAACGAGTGCTATTTACGGATGACGCGACTTTCACTAACCACGGTAATGTGAATTTACGAAATATGCATTACTGGTCATTAGAGAAACCTCACTGGATTCGGCAAGTACAACACCAGAAACCTTGGAGTGTTAACGTGTGGTGTGGCATCGTGGGAAATTTCATTGTGGGACCTTACTTCATCCCAGGCATGTTATGTACGAACATTTTCTTCCAAATGTTCTACCCATATTATTAGAAGAGATACCACTGGCTACGCGTCAGTGCATGTGGTTTCAACATGACGGCTGTCCAGCTCACTCTTCATGTGTGGCAACAGAAGTATTAAATGAGAAGTTCTTGAATTGTTGGATAGGACGGCGTGCTGAAGTAAAGTGGCCTGCCCGGTCTTCTGATTTGACTCCTCTTGATTTTTTTCTTTAGGGGGCAGTCAAAAATAAGGTTTATGCAGAAGTTCCAACAACGCCAGAGGATATGAAGCGACGTATCACCGAAGCTCTTTCGAGTATCTCAAGTGACACCCACACATCTGTTCATTTGTCCTTCGAACGGCGACTGCAAATGTGCATTGCAGCAGATGGACAACACTTCGAGCACATGCTTAAGTAAAGCATTGTTCTGTAACAATGTAATTGGTATGTTTTTATTTCTATTTTGATCAATGTGTATTCTTTGTACGTGACGGTTAGTTACGAATAAATTATAATTAATAAGATATTGTTCATTTATTTTTGTATTATTTACTCCCAATTGATAATAGAATGTGTTGTCACAATTTTCAAAACAGAATAGTAATTGCGTGTCAAAACAAGAACTTTCCTGAATCTTGAATGCAGCATTTGAGTCTTCTTTGAACGAAGTCATCTTGCGGCAATATTAGTATCTAAGAAAGTAGTTGCTACTGTGAAGTAAATGAGCGTCTTTGTCTGAAGGACGGACTCGCAAAGTTCCCATTTAGGTAGCAGGAAGGTCGAACAGAAAATCGCCGCCTCAGTGGAAAAATATGTTACAAAAGCACATTAATTGCTAAAAAACCATTCGCTAAAATACAAAGATATACACATATTTGAAATCGTCTTTTTAAGCGCATTACGATACGCTAAAATTTAGCATAGGGTTCCATTTAAAAAAACAAAGTTGACCTTATATCTTCATAGTAAAAAATAGCGCAAAGACGAAGTATGCTGTAATCAAGTAGCCCCTGTTCCATCAATCGACTGTCCAATCGGCATCTTCGTATCTTGCGCGGTTGAGGAGATACAAGGGGTGTTAACACTTAGCTGTTCCACCCTGTATATTTCGTATATATAATTCATCCCTGGTTTCGATTTTATCGCATACTATTCATCGTGTGCAGTTTGTTTATAATAATTTTTATCTCATTAAATTGTTTAAACGAATTTGGATAACTGCTCCCGAGTCTTTGTTCATTTCGTTATTTTATGTCGTGATTTAATTAATGTGTTCCCGGTCGACGACACATTTAACTTGTGATTCATGTATTGATCAACAGTAATAATCAAAATTTGTAAAACAACTTATATCAATGTAGATTGCATGATCAAATGTGTAACAATTCGATTTCATTTTGAAACAAAGTAAGGTGATTGCAACCCGGAGTAGATCCAATCAACTCATAACATCTTTAGTCGTGTATTAGAAGAAGAATAATGTCATGCGACTTTCCAATAATTTCTTTCCCTCCATATTTAATTGATTGATCTGTTAGAAATATAACTGGTCTGGGAGATAAATAAATAACAGTAAAACTGGGAAACGTCAGGGAAATTTGATTGATCTGACAGAAATACCATAGGTCTGGGAGAAATAGTGGCCAACCTGCAGGATTAAAATTATTCAAGTCCCCTTGTATTTTATTTTATTTATGTACTGGTAAAAAAAGAAATTTGAAAATAAAAAAGTTTAATAGAGAACACAGTGGGGGACAGAGGGGTCTAGAAATGCATCTGCCCTCTTGTTTTAGGTTGCACCTATAAATGTGAGATTACTAAACCAGCTTTAAAAGTCCATGTTTAAAAGCGCAAATGCTTTTTGTTAGATTTATTAGCGAGTATAAGGACGGCGTATCACAGGAATCGACAGCCATATCGTGATCAATAGCGGGTAAAGTAGAGAAATATGTTCTGCACAAACGTGTCTGGTCGAAACTGAAGTTCCACACTGTGGCGTCGTAGTGCGCTATATTCCGTAATGCTGCATCCTCTCCACTTGCATTTGTCCGGCATGAGCTGCCCAGCAAACCACTGATCTGAATATATTAGGTTACTATTATATATTTATTACAGTGTTATATATATATATATATATATATATATATATATATATATATATATATATATATATATAATACTCGATATATTCATATTATTGCCACCAACTTAATTTGCATCATGAGAATATACAGTTTGCAGCACATTGCAGCTAGAGTTGGCAACAATTAGGATTCGATTTAGGTCGTCAGCTGAATTGCGGATAAGCGAGCTCCACTAGTTGTCGGCCAGTTTTTGGCGTCTTTTCGCCATTCTTCTCTTATCCTTCTTTGGGCATATATTTGTATACATTGGGCGGATATTTCTACTGTCCGCGCACTTTTTCTTGAGTCATCAGATACAAGAGGAGTGGGGGGCGGGGGTATTTGGTTGACAGGACTATAATATCGAAATTGTAGGTCGTTATTCAATGCAAAATACACGGACACGAGTATTTCTGGATATCAGATTATTTCAACAACGTTCCTTGCTGTAATTTATTCTGAATTCAACTAATGTAGTGGCGGTAGGTGTTCCAAGGCTCAAGAAAACGTGCGCGTATAATATATTAACATCCGTGATTTCTCGTAACATCGCGCTCAGTCAATGCCGTTTATCCCTTCGACCAGGGGCTCGGCGTCGTTCATAACCGGACAGTCAACCATCTAGGAATCCGTGGTGTCTCGACTTGCTTAAGTTCCGAGCCTTCGCGGCGAGTCGTTCGGCTAGCGGCGGCGTAGCAAATCGCCTACCAACGCCGGCTACGTTATGGCTTGAAAGTCCGTCACGTGACGGTGCATAACGACGCTACCTTACGCCTGGCGTTAAAACTCCGTAGTGCTGCCGAACGCCGTACGCCACGCTGTGCTTCGAGTCCATACTACTTCATAACAGCAAAGCACAGCACAGCACGCGGCGCATCGCAAGGAGAGAGTAGGCGGAGGAAGGGGAAAGAGCGGGAACGGCCACGCCACTCCACGCATTTGCTCGTTCCGCCGCGGTCCGTGCCTGGCCATGCGGCGGCGAGCAGCGCGCCAACATGCTACAAAGCGCGGGGACGGGATGGAGGGGATAGGAGAGGCAAAGCAAGGTTTCCCTACGTCAGCGAGCGGCGAGTCAGCATTCCCATGGCCCTGACTTCTCGCGCGCCGCGTCACGCGCTCGCCGGCGCCCGCGTGTGCTCTGCTCCAAGCGCTGCACCCAGGCTCCTCGCACACCTTTTACACAATTAGCGGGCTCCAGCAGCGAACTAAACAAAACCACGCAAAATGCTTTTGCCGAAAAAGAGCACGCACACTTCTCAACAACAAAAAAGTTGCTGATCCTTAACGCAACACGTGAATAACAAATGTTTACAGGCGAGCGGTCTCTTCCTTGGAGTCTTGCTGCCGCAACTGTGTCTTAAGTAACGTCGTACTGAGTACGATAATTCAGACGGTACGCGCGCAGTGTGAAAATAGGCGGAATAACCCGATCAAACATTTGCATTTGCAGCCCAAATCGAAACTGTTTCACCAGGAGCGGTGGATCAGTGCATCAACTCATGTCACTGCAGTGCCTTCGACCGGGAGGTCGTAGGTTCGAGTCGCGACGGTGACAGGATTTTCGACACTAGCTTGTCAGCTAGGTCGAATTCCGTCGCTGTCCGGACGAGAATACTAGCGGCCGGCTACCCTAACAAACGGGCCACGGAGCGCGCGCGATCTTTCCTTCCTCTTCCTTGTTCTATCCTCATACCTGGGGCGGTGACCCGCTTGTGGGAGATACCTGGTTGAAGAAAACCCCGCTAGTCGACGGTAGGTCGGCACCGGATCTCGCACACAGCGGAGAAGATCACCGCCGCCTCCCGATGAAAAACATGTACTACACTTACGAGATTAATGTCATCAGTCTTTCACGCGCGCGGAATCTGTAATCAATCGAAAGTGTGTGCATTATCGTCACAGATAATTTCAAATGGGTAACCAGACATCGCACATCGCCCCCAACCTCTAGGAAGAAAGCTAGCCGTGCGAGTTGCGGCCCAAGGAATTTCTCGCGATGTTTGGCCACGTAATGGGCCATGAGCCGTGCTGTGACCTGATCTCATCTGCCATCACCGCCGCATGGTACCGGATTTTCGACACTTCCTACGTACTAGCTCGGTCGAATTAAGCAGCAGGAGAAGAATTCTTCCGGACAATTGCTCTAATCGGAAGTTTTCCGATCAATGCCAGGAAAATGTGCCAGCACCATAGCAAATGGGCCACGAATCGCTCGCTATCTATCCTCCCTCTCCTTGACCTATTCACACACACACACATTTACATGCACTACACTACCATACACGTGGGGATCTTAGACCTTGCCTCGGGTGGGGCGCTGTCCCGTTGGGGAGAGATCTCTGGAGGGGATTCCTCAGCAAGCCGTCGTGTATGTCAGAAGAATCCAATCATCCAGGGGAAAAAGAAGAGCACCACCTCCTCCTGGCATAAAACATTAATGACACTAACAAGACTAATGACCGTAGAAGTTGACAAGCCCGGAAACATTTTCCGATGCCGATCGCGCTTCCCATTGGCTGAGACGACTAACTACATAGCAACGCATTCGCACAGCCTCGACTCTCCATAAAACTATTTCTGAACGTTTCATACTCCACTTTTTATGCGTTGGCAAAGGGATAACTATGTGTCCCCGATGACCATTTACAATCTGCAGAGCATACAAAAGTCTTGGAATGACTGACAAGCTGAATGGTCACTTCTGGTTTTGAATCTGAATAAACATGGAGTAATTGCCTTTTACATTGACGTGCTATTGACAACGTAACATAAAAAATGATTTATACAACTCGATAAGATAAGCGGTCAATGCTCCGTTGTTTCCAGACGCAATTAAAACGCTACGTTCAGTTTCCAACATTACGATAGCAGTAAAAGAAATTAACGTGTTCACTAGAACACCGTCAGTTGCAGCGGACGGAACACACTAAAGGAGTTCACGTCTCTGCTTTGACCTTCCCTCCGTCTTCCTGCGTTCCTAAAGACACTGCCACGCCTTATGGATACATTACACTATAACAGGGATGAATGAGATTTTGGCATCGCTTACCTTTGTGGTCTAACGCAAACAGCCGTAGATGAAGTGCACTATCCCAAGCGAGCTCGTCTAAGCGTGACGCAAGAAAGAAGCAAGCAAGATATGAAATTACGACCGATAGAGCCGATTTCCACGCTTCCTTTTGTAAAACGATTCCGGAGTTGAGCGAACACGCGCTGGGAAACGGTTTCTGGAAGCTCAGAAGCGACACTGCGCAGGCGCGCGTTCGCTCAAACTGCAATCGCTCGTCAGAGGACGCTCAGGGAGGCCAAATACCCTTCTACACTTCCCTTCCGAAGACGCGCACATGCGCGCGCCTCGCTGAGCTCTTCTGTGTCTCCTCCACTGCTCCGCCTCTGCACTTCTCTCCAGTGAGGCGGAGGTCAGTGACGGGCGTGACTGCAGAGAAGACCTATTCAACGCCGATATATTAACCTCCAATTTTTACGTTTTCGAAGCTTTGTTTGTAAATGAAAAATTCCTATAATCACAATTTCGAAAAAAGTTAAAATCGTGAAAGTATTAACAAAGATTTGAATTCTCCTTGTCAATAAACGCGAAAACAACGGCTCTGGTAACAAGTGGTGTATTCCAACCGTTAGAGCTCTTTTATCTGCTACAAGTATACTTTTAAATTACGAAAATGTTCTAGATTATTTAAAAAATAATTAAAAAGTTACTATTCCATTATAATACCAAAGTAAATTGAGACATGTCATTAGCTGAGGCAACAACTTACTGTCAACAGCCCTCATTCACGCCCTTCAATTTCATAAAGGTTATGGTACACTATTTGGTGGAAATTAATTGGAATAATTGCCTGCATCGCCTGAGAGAAGAGCCCGATGCCCTGGCATTACCACGCTCGTTCTTGCATTTTGCACGCGGAGAGGCGGTCGACGCACGCGCAATAGGCCTGTCCTTTCTTTCCGCATTCCACGGCAAACTGAGGAAGCTCTGGACCTTTCAGATGACCACCAACGCTCGGGCTTTCAGACAGTTTTGTTCAGTGTTCTTACTATTTTTTGGTACGTTTTGCCAGCTAATATGAGCTAAACCGCTTCGAAAAACAGCGCTGGTTCCGAGGCAATTCACTATTTCGTTGTTTTAATATCGAACGAGGATGGCGCTGTTTTTTCGGCCCTCGGCTCTTCACTGGCACTTCGCCCTCCACATAGCGCGCACCCAGCGGCGGGGCTTCTTCGCCGCATTCTTCGGGGCTGGCATAAGCGCGCGCCGGCCGCATGTGGCAGTGACATGGAACGGCCGCCTTCGGGAGCGCCGCACCAGCCCCGGCCCCCCCCCCAAAGGGTTTACAATGCCCACATTCAATGCCATTTTGCACATGTCAAAGTTGCTCATTTGGAGCTTGGTTGGTGAAAAGAACTACAATAAATCTTTGTTACCATGGACGTGCTTAAGGTTAAATGTACTAAAAACTACTTCTGAGAGAAATTCAATAGATCGCAGAGCTTTTAAAGGGAAAGTGACATTATCAATAAGGTTTGAATAAGTGATCCGATCTCTGATCTATAAACGGTATTTGACGCATTTATAAAACAGAATTTACGCTGTGAAGCCATGTCCCCCAAAACGGCCAAAACTCGCTTTTCAAATTGCTTTTCGTACTTTTGGGAAGAATTTTAAAAAATGAGGGCTGGTAGCGCGATGCCGACATGCTTCCTGAATTTGACGTGTCAACCGTTCAAACCTCAAACAGGAGGTAAAGTGAGATGCAGAAAGAAAATCTGGTGTCCCTTCCCCCATGCCGCGCTGCAGGACCGCCCGCATGTCAATGGAACGCACGCTTCTATCGACGCGGCAACAGGCCCTACTTGCAAGACGCGCATTCAGCACTTATGTTGTGATGTGGACAATACCGAAAGCACATTTCCCCACAAATCAAACTACTGATACTCTCACAGAGGCTAACGTTCTAGTATTCTCTAAAATAGTAACAAAAAATCTGTATTTGTCTAGCAAAATAGTTTTTTTTATTAAATTTGAACAAATATTTCCTTCTTCCATCCAATCCCTACATAAAATTGTTTGAGGTATTATTCGATCTATCTATTCCAATTTCGAACCGATTTAAGAAGAAAATTGAACCGTCTGTGTAAATATAACCAATATTCTATTCCATCATATCGTATTTTAGAAACGTAATACTTCTAAGAACTTCCGATGCCAAGTTACCACTAACAGAAAAAAATTACCAGAGATTAACAAGCACTCCGATATTATGGCTCTAGTTTTGATCTGAAAACGATTTTTGTCTCCTTCATGGAATTCAGCTTACATAGCCGAACCTAACTTTTTTCATCCTTTGACGGATTGATAAAAGTGGTAAAATAGCGCGCTCTCAATTCTGTATATAATTCCGTACCAAATATGGATATCGCATAAACAGCGAATTTATCTCTGAAGAATGACTGTTACCTACTGCACTGCTACTTCGCATTTTGGCACCATCAGCAATTTTTGGAAGAACTTCACTATAGTGCGAGTTGCTCCCTGAATGTCCAGGTGATTCGATACGAACAATCAGATTCTTTGCAAGTGGAATTTTACATAACATTGATCAGTTTTGGTAATTATTCCAAAATAAAAGCTGTACATTAAATACTACCAATATATGTTATATACTGAGCATCAAAAGGAAAGTAAGATTCATTTTAATAGTGATATTTAATGTATTATTTACCATTTGGCCTATATAATTCTAAACAACCTGTAACAAGTATTGTGCAGCAGCGTCTGGGTCAATGACCCCCATCTCGAATAAGTTTTTCGTCCAGTTTCCCTGATCCTTTGAGCAAATGCTGAGATGGCCCCTTGTTTTGCTTCTGGACATAAATGTAACTTCGTTATCTCCACACATCTTCTAGCATTAAGAGGGAAATATCGTTCTTCAAATTATCGTTCTCCACGTTGTAGCGGCAGGAAGTATTATTCCTTGACGAAGGACATGATGAGGGATAAGAGCCGAAATTTATTACTACCCTTGTAAATACATTTTATTACATCGGAGCGAATATTTTGTCAACAATCCTTGCAAAAAACGCGCATTTTCTTTCTGTATTCAAAATTCCAATAGTATTAGGGTAGGGATCACAGAATTATGAAACGTACACATAATTCACTTCTCCTCGTAGCACGTCACACACAGTTTTTAACTCTTTTTGACGTAATAAAGAAATAAAGCTATTAACTCAATTTTTAAAAAAGGCTATCTATGCAAAAAAATTGCATTTCAGAAACACATGAACACTGCAGAAACATGTACATTGATTATTATTAACAAAAGAAGAGAATATATTAGTTGACAAAGAAAAATTATATTTTATTAACTGGGTGTTCCGGCTTGCAGACGACCAGGGCGTTCTAGTTTCTCTGACGTGGGCGGAGGCAACAGCGGAAAGTGGAGGCCAGAGGCAGGCCAGTCCAGGGCGGCACTCGAGGGGTGCGGCGCGTCGAGTTACCTCCCGAACAGAGGCGACTGTGCGTTGGGGCCAGTGGGAGGCCACGCACACTCCAGGATTTGCAAAACACGACATGGCGAGGATAAGCAAAATTACAGCCGCTCCCGCCGACACCGGTCGATTAACACGGTTTGCAGAATCGATGGAGTAGACCATAGAATAATCTAGTGGAGTAAAGGATTTCTTACGGAACCCACTTCAACAGTCAAGAGTAAACGGATTTCCATGTAATTATGTTTTTACGGGAACTAGATACCTGCATTCAATATTTTTTTGAGTTTACAAGACATTCTGAATGAATTAGAACTATTTTTATTTTACATATTTTTAACTACTTTGGTATAATTACACATTTTTACATATTTTACCTACTACTACATATTCCGTTATATTTGAATATATTTATACGTCGAAATGGAACATTGCAGATGCGAGTTTGCATTATATGTTACGGAATCATCTTTCTTAAAAATCAAATTCAATGCTGCTGGGCTTCTTTGACCACCATATCTTCGCCATAATTGTCAACTCTCCCCCGCTTCCTGCGTACTCGGAGTGAAGAATGACCGGATTTCTCTGAACAAAAGAAATTTCATCCGCGATTTTGCTCATGTTTCAAACAGCACATTCGTTACTCAGTCGAAAACTAACAAATATTTTTTACAGAAAATTGTCTTACGCGTTGTTCCATTGGGGGGTAACCCCCTCCCCCGCGATCCATCACAGGCTACACGGTACTACTATTCATTGGAACGCTGGATTCTCGTAAACATTGTAATATATACTATGAAAGCATTTTGTATTTCGAATAAAATTCTTGTGTGTGGTGAAATTAGTGTAGAATTGCTTCTGTAGAGGTAGAACCTACTTTCAGCCACTGCGAATGTTTGTTAAGAATTGATTGGTGCCGTTTTATGCTCGGAAAATGCTTGTAGAGAACAATTTTAAACACAATGATTTTTTATTTTACACATTTCCTATTTTTCTTACATATTTTGGAAAAAATAAGTACATATATATGTACATATTTTGCATTTTTTACTACAATAAATTCCGTTCCCTAGTAATAAATATTCATCCAAAGTCAATGTAACCTCGAGAGCACCCTAGGGGAGTGTGTTCCGGCCATTGTTGTCCTTGGCGTTACTTAGAGTTGTTAGAACTTGAATTCAAATTAGTTTTTTCGCATAACATAAAAATATTGGCTTCTCTGAGTATGAAAGTATTGTAACTTTACACTTGCACTCGTATTGCGTATTCCAAAAAGAATTCAATTGCCCTATCTTGAATATATTCCACACTTGTTTGTCCCATTCTAGTAGAATACGTAGCGGCATGCTGGGATCCCTACAGAAAAGGGCAAATTGAGGCGTTTGATAAAATTAAAAAGCGAGCCAGAAAGTTTGGTCACACTAATATATTGTAACACATCTGGAATAAATTACTAACAGTAAGATGTAGAAACGCGAAAGGTCACATGCACTCCATAACACTCCAAGTGGAATATTTGTATCACCTTGAATGTTTAGAACGCGAAAGAAAATTTTTATGTTCGCAAGTTTGCTCAAAAGTCTATAAAGCCTACCCATTTTAATATTCGGCCACCTAACGCCATAATTCTTGGTTAGGTCTCTTATCTGTGTTGAAAGAGTTAAGAGGCGATGCAGCTACACATCACTTGACATTCAAATGTTGCAAAGTTCGGGTTCCTCTTGTACTAGTACCGCAATAGACCGAAAAGGATGGAATACTTCATTCAACCAGCGATAACATGTGTTTAATCGTGGAAAGGGCTATTCTACAAGATAATTGGCAAAATGGCCCATCTGCCACAAGTACACTCCACATCATATGGTAATAGGAACGAATAGGCGTGCCGCAAAGGAGTCGTCCGCAGAGTCTTTCTAGAGAAGAGAGATGCCAGATGGAGGAACGTGAGGAAGAATCCTCGATTAAGTGCACCGAAAATTGCTGTTCAGTTGTTAGAATACACAAACTGTGAGGAAAATGCTAACAAACAAGAGCTTGATGGAAGAGTGGCTAGGAAAAAGCCATTAATAAGCGAGTTCGTTAGCAAGAAAAGGCTGGAATTTGTGAAGTGTGGTGGTCGGATGTTAGTTTGGCTGACGAAAGCAAGTTTACCTAGTGGCATCAGATGGCAGAAGTAGGATACGGCGCAAGTCAACAAACACTTGAAAAAACTATCTCTGCTGCAGACTTAAGTATAGCAGATGCAGATCAAGGTGTGGGGGTGCATATCTTCGTCAGGAGTTAGTGAATTGGGGTTTGAAGGGAGGTTATCTGCGCATTCTCAAGGAATGTTTGGATACTTTCAAATTTTATCATGTCAATGATCCAAAACAAAGTCTGCATTGGACGCATCTGGCCTCTCTACAAATGCCCCAGGATTTTGGAAACATCTCCTTCATCTTCAATCCTTAACAAAATCGAGCATCTGTGGTGTGAACTGAAAGCTCCATTATAGAAAATTAAATTTCCAGAAGAGAGGAACTGAAGAGAGAATTGACGGAAGAATGGGTATCTATAGTTTGTTCATAAATAAAAAAAATTACACCAAGTATGTTGAAGTGATTGAAATTGGTTATTTCACAGAAAGATTATCCTACCAAGTACTAACATAATAATGCCTTGTAATACATGTTAATTTCAGAATAATAACCGAATATTAAAATGGTACTAATATTTTCGTTTATTTGTTTTTTATGGTTCTGTTAAATCATGTTAACATGATATGTTTCATCTGGTACACACTTTTCTACAATAATAAACTTATGTTTTGGGCATCAATTGTTACTCTTTGACCTTCCTATCATGTGAATACAATAAGAAAAACCATATTACAAAAGCTAAGTAGACTTAGAAAATTCGATGTCGACAGTAAAGTACTGATAAAAGCAATTGAAAATTTTCTTCATTCCATTTACATAATACTGGGATAATTATTATTGCTATTATTATTATTATTATTATTATTATATTATTATTATTATCATCATTAAGTGTTAACAGTTTTTATAGTTATAATACTGTTATTACCTCTTATTGTTAATATTACTTAATAACAATAATCAAAATAGCGACGTTAAATAAATAAATTTTAAAAAATAACAATAATAATACGTCCCTTACATAGTGAATTGGAGTGATTTGTTAGAGAAGATATAAGTGATAAAAGGCGAAATATAAACTTAAAAACATTAATAAATCTATTTATTAAGATAAAATCTTCCTTAAACATGAGACCAGTACTATTAAGTGGAATGCGTTTAATTCCCCGGAGTGATGAGAAGGCCAGAATGAGAGGGGGACAGGTAAAGGGATGCGAGGACGAAAGGGGCAGCAAGACGGCAGGGGTCACTGATGCTGCGCGGCCAAAAACCAGTTCCCGGGGCTGGAATCCGTCGCCGTGGCCGTCGCCGTGGCCGTCGCCGCGGCCGCACTGCCCAGCGCAGCGCACAGCGGCCCGCGCCAGAGCCAGCATCCGGGCGCAGTGCTCGGAAGCCCATTGCGCGCTGGGGTACCCTTCAGGGCTTCGCGACAGCCCGCCGAAGGAATGGCTATGGCAACTTGGCCGTAAAGTTCAAACATGGGTATGCTCCGCCGGCGTCCACAACAGAGCCGGAACGCGAACGGGAACAATGGTCATCGTTCATCTTGACCCGGGAACGGGAAGCGTCTCGACCAATGGAAGTACAGCCAATGGCGGCCAAGTTTCCAGCTGATCGCGCTCGCGACACTGGACTGACGGTTTGAGGCATATTGTTCGTCCTTGAGTTAGTTTAGTCCATATTAGTATTTGTGGTTTAAATATTTTTCTAATAAATACATTGAATTAAAATCGACCATTGAAGAAATCACGACCGTTAATAAGTAGTAGGATATGGATCACGGGTTGAATTAAAATCCCACCCCAAAACTTGCATTAAATGTTTCGTTAAAGCACTTTGGAGTTAATATATTGTTTTCTAACATCGGTTAGGATAGGTGAAGGAAACTGAAGAAAAAAAAAATTACGGAATAACATGGGTATAAACTCTGATATGAAGTAACAAAAAAGAAAATAATAGAACATAAAAATAGTACATTAAATCAACGACAGGGCATCGCTATTTCTCTGAACTTGTTAGTCGGTTGACAATATTAGTTGTCAAAGACTTGAGGTAGGAGGTCCAGATTAAGCACTGAATGGAATCTATAAGGTACAGAACACCTGCCGCGGTCTTCCGTTGATAATAGAATAAAAGGATGGGAATTGAACGTCGTAGATCCAATTCGCGGTTCTCCTGTCACAATCTTTGCAAAGTAATCATTATAAATAACCATGAGACTAACTTAATTATCTATACTAATCATGTTCCTACTTTTTCATGTTTAAAACATCACAACTTTCGTGATATCCTGCATTCGCAAGCTTGCTATTACTGGTCATATTTTTATCCACTCAGGTCGCCCGATTTGAACGGAACATTAAGGGATTATTTGGAAGTTCCCTAGCAATCATTTTTTAATTCTCTCATTTTTCGGACACGAACCTACCTTGTTCAACCATATCTGCTAATCTCCAGAATCAAAATAAACCGTCGTAGTCAAGAACGGAGTTCTCCAGTTGTCGGCGATTAACAACAAACGGAGACTGAATCTCTCACCTTATTCCCAAGCCCATGGGAACACGATAACCAGGATAGATTTCCTCCTACACATTGTTTAAAGATGGGCGACGACTATCTGCAAACGTTTCTTTTTCTGTGCCTGGATGTATGTAAAATGTGACGGAATGAGAACACATGACGCAGGTTCATCTACAGATTGCATGACAGTTCAGTCACAACGTTTCCAGCGTTTCACATTCAGATTAACTTCACATTCGCAACTCCCACTTTCACAACCAGGCTGTGAACTTCGGTGTTGCCTCTTTATAATGAAGAGAAATTGTTATACGTCGTTATTCACTTTCCCACTGGGTGTTTAATGGCGTCCAACAAACACATTCTTCCCGCGTGGGCGGCGCCCGCCACCCGTTCCACTCCACATCGGTAAGGGCGCTGTCTCGTGGAATCTGCCCCCCCCCCCAATGGGAGCGCTGATCAAACAGATCAAACGTCGAGGCAGCTCAAATTAAAATCATCCCAATACAATGAAATTAGAGCTTATCGACACAACCGCCTTCTACGTTCTTCTCACAACAAAAGTATTATTTTCATGATTATAAAAATGTTTATAACATTTCTCACGCGTTTTAATTGTGGTGTTGCTATTTTACTTTCACCCATACTCCTACAGTAGTGTATTGTTCTACTACTAAAGTAGTGTTCTGCTGACCCCAGATCAGAGGGGCCCGCAAGTGTGTTGGTGTGTAGTGTATGGTCGAATAGACGTCCAACGGGGACGTATCGGCTGTCGGCTGGATATAAGCCCTAGGGGGAAAAGCCCTTGTGAACTCAGAATTTACGTTTTATGAGTACCGCGTATAAGCGCCTCTTGACAGCACTCTCGCCACGTGCTGTAGTACGTCATGTGACCTGCTCTGAAGCAATCAGCTTGCGGCGATTTGTTTACTTTCTCATAGCCAGGGTTCAGCGTTGCCGTTCATCTGACTCGCACGAAGTCGCTCGAGAAGCGCGCAGATCCCCGTCATCAGCAGTATCAGTGCGAATGAAATGTGCCTTTGCTGATGCGTGCCACGCTAGTTTGTGTGACATCCGAGACTGGATTGGTCGGAGGCTGAGGGTTTTGAGGACTACGCACCATACATCGCGCACACGTGAGGTGTTCAAGAGGACCGCGACTTTTTGTACGTTTTCGCGAATATTTCGAGGCAGAAAAGATAAATATTACCTCTATTGTAATATTATTACCTCTAGACAATGTTGTGGGTAGAGTTACTGCAGATATGCCTAATAGAAAACACAGCCACCAGGGGCTGACGCCTCAAATTTTCAACGCGGTTTGGGAGGCGATTACGTTCGGTTGTGGCAAAGGTTATGAACATGATATCAAGAAATGTCATCTGTCGGTAAGTGTTAATGTTTGGAAATTTCATTTATCTCTCATGTAGATGGTGCCATGTGCGTAGCTGTTTGAATTTTGATTGATTTTTTCGTGTTTCCGGGCGCATCAACTGCTTTGATCATTAATCCCGTTAAGTGTAGTGCATGTTTTTTCTTCGGAAATGGCGGAGATCCCTTCGGAAATGGCTCCCTCGCTGGGTGGAGATTCGGCGCCGACCTACCGTCGGCTAGTGGAGTTTCCCCCTAACCAGGGCTCTCCCACCAGCGGGGCACCGCCCCAGCCGGGACAAGCTCTAACCTCCCAAACGGTCTCCCGGATAATGAGGTAGTGGAGTGCATGTTAGTGTATGTGTGTGTGTAATGGGAGAGGATAGGACAACGAAGAGGAAGGAAAGATCGCGCCGGTCCGTGGCGCGTTTGGTAGGATACGGCACCGGCATTCGCCTGGTGCTGATCGGAGAAATCACGGAAAATACCGATCAGAGCAGCTGGCCGCTAGAATTCTCCGCCAGGAAGCGACTGAATTCAACTTAGCTGAAAAGCTAGTGTCGAAAATCCTGGACCGTCAAACTCGTCGGGACTTGATCTCTAGCACCTCCCGGTCAGTGTCGCCGTGGTTACTACAACCTTACTGGCTCTGATCTAACTCTAGCGGTGCGGGGTGTATTATGGGTGTATACGTATTATCTTGGGATCTTTCTTAATATGCGATTCGTCAGCCATGGTGATTCATGTCGACCCCGTGTCTTATTTAATTTGCTGTACCCAATTGTCTCCTATGGCCAAGATCCTTTGCGGTAGGTGTACGGCATATGAGTACTAGTTTCCATGTAGGAGTGCTGAAAAAGTACACTTCCAACGCAATTACAATCAGTGTGCAATGTTCAGCCGCACTGCCAGCTGATCAGGTGGTCTCGAAAGGTGTGCCTTCAAATGAATGCCATGCAGGTGTGCGACATCGGGGCTGCTGACTGCGCGCTCTCAAAGTCCTCCCGCTCCGCTCCGGCACGCGCAGAAACGATCACCAACCCTCGGCTCAGTTTCTCCATATAGGCGCTTACCACATATCATGGCATCGAACCTAGCAACCCACCCGAAGCCACAACGCACAGCTGTAGAGCAGCTGAACGCTGGCTACCAGCAAGCAACCTAAAACATGAGGGGGCAACAATTTCCGGACCCCGTGTGCTGACCATGCGCGATTTTACCTACCTCTTCCGTATCCTATCCTCTACTTCCACTACACTTCCACTCCAATTATACCAGAATGCACTACACTACCTCACATGCCAGGAGACCGGTCGGGAGCTTAGAGCTTGTCCCGGCTGGGGCGGTGCCCCGCTGGTGCGAGATACCTGGTTCTGGAAAATCCCACTAGCCGACAGTAGGTCGGCGCCAGATCTCGTCACCAGCGGGGGAAGACCGCCGCCACCTCCCGAGCAAATACACGCACGGAACTAATGACTATAGTAGTTGACGCGCCCGGAGTCAATCAATCCTAATAATAATATTGAAAATTGAAAAATGTCGGAAAGCAGAAGAGAATACGATGCATGTGAATTGAGTTATCAAACAGATTTAAATTGACAGGGTGTCAACATTAAATTTTCAAAAATCCCGGGTTGTTTACTCACATAACGCTTTTCATTAAAACTCGCAATGGTTAAAATTTTAAGTAAAGAATTATGCATGAAAATAATATTTCTTAAAAAAGTTCTTAAATGTACTTTTATGCATTTTTAGCTCCATAAATACATTGATATCAATGTGAACACTTTTTAGTATGCGGAACGACAAGAACAAAAGTTAGTAAGATGGCTCCAGCACAAGCTAGCCAACATTTGTTTAATAAATATGCATCGTATCTACGTGTTAATCACAGACTATGCTTCCTCATTTTGTTCAAGAAGTGTCAAAAAATCGCTCACATTATTGACGAGACAATAATTGGCGCCCCTGTTGTCTATGTTTGAGCTACTACAAAAAAATCCCGCTATTTAATATGTTTAGTTACACGAAATATGCACAAATATTTTATTTGTGTAATTACCTCGTGAGTCATAATCGAATCCCGAATGTCTTGCCTTAACCGCAAATGAAATACGAGAGAACGATCCACGAGTATACTGCGGACCTTGCTGGTGGTTTACTCCGCGTTGCTATAACCTGCAAGCGTTGCTTATATAGAGGAATTGCTCTAAGAAGGGACCACTTTGACAGGTCGGGAAACAAATGAACGCCATGCAAAGGCTATGACAATGCCAGAGATAGTGATGAAGCCATTTACGTATGAGCGAACTGTAATCGAAAGCACAGACAAAATGAGTGCATGGGCGTAACTTGCACTTCTATTGCCCGCAATGGCGAAGCAGTAGTTGTCAAAGCGGTCCCTTCTTACAGTAATCTCCCTATACTCAGCACACAGTCCCACGATAGCCAACATCTCGAAAGACTTGGGGAGGGTCAGAGCCGTCCAACGAAAGAGAACGCGAATGTTCACTCCATTGAAAATAAATGCAATAAAATAGTCTGATGTTAAGGTAACAAAATTGTTGAGTCCCTCAATTCAGACAAACCTCAAATGGAACGTCCATTTAAATTTATTAAATACAAAATTAAGTTTATTATGCTAAACGTTCAAAATTTTCTCAAATCCAGTCAACCTTCGTACTGCTCATTCTGTATATCCCGGGAATGTTCATTCGCACCTGAGATATGGCATATTACTCTGGGGAAACATTCTATATATCACAAACTTTTAGATTACAAAAACAAATTGTACGATTAATGAGCAAATCACACCCATGTTATTCCTTTAAGCCTCTCTTCATTAAGCCAGGAATTCCATCATGGCTTTGCCTCTTGATTTATTAATAAGGGATTGTTTTCAAACATTACTTACTCAGGGATGGGTACATATTCATAAATGTCAATTATAACACTCAAGGCAGTAATCATATTCTCAGGTGTCAGTAAAAAATAGCTCACTACAAAAAAGTCCATATACAATTCATGTATAACCCTACTGTTTTAAAATACATTGCTATATGACATTAAACGATTAAAATCGGTACACAAGTTTTAAGTGACAAATAAAATATTTTCTGTTGGTAACTGTTTCTATATAAAAACAGACTGTACTGAGCATCAAAAAGACGATACATATTTATCTTAATGATATTTAGTGTATTAGTTACCATTTGAACTGTATAATTCTAAAATACTAAATACGCCTGTACAAGTATTTTACTTCCACTGGGGGATCAATGACCCCCATATTGGTTTTTGACGTTAAGTAAATAAAAATTATCTGATCTCTTTCGGTCACACAGTGTTCTCTAACGAACAAAATCCCACGGAACGCAGAGGTGTACAAACTTCGCGAGAAAACTGAATTAGAGCATTACGTGTTCATGAAAGTCAATTTCATGAATTCTAATTTACGTTTATAACGTACGAATTTCAATTGTGATACATTATTCATCTTAAAAATATTTAAGAAAACCATTCGTTTATGCCCTACGTGATGGAGTGAGCGCCACTGTCCGTGAAATCTTGGGGGAGGGGCTATTGGCTGGTTTCAAATATGCCATATGCAGATCCACAGTGCATTGATAGATCCACAGTGATAGATAGCACAGCATAGATCCACAGTGCTTTGCATATAGCGGAATTCATTGGCGGAGATAATTGGACCATCCTGTCCCTTTTTTACGAACCACTCCGGGTTCATTTTGTAAACCACCAATTTTTAACGCCGCGCGGAACCACTGTTAAGCGGAGTGAAATCCAAGAGAAGTCCAGTATGTCTCCTCTCGCACGAAGGCAACATACTTGTAATTTTTTTTTGATTTTTTTTTTACAATTGCCATCTATCGATCGTGTCATATTCAAAGAATTATTATTAAGAACTATTATCAATACTTTTTTTACTTTCTCGTCCTTGAAGAGAAAGTTATGTAATCGTGCGCCGGAAAACGGCGAATATTCGGCAGGAAAACTCTTAATGCTGGGCCCTGGTAATGCAAAAGCGGATAAATCCAGTTGCTAAAAATAGAAAAATCTAACACGCAATGTAGTCTGAATCCATGTTTGGTGGGTTCTTAATACGGAAAAATAGCGTCTAAAACGTTCAGCAGATTTTCTTCAGAATTTATACTCCGCAAACGATCTGAATGAACTCGAGGCTTTGGGTTTTTAACGGATGCTTTGATTTTGAGGGTGTTTTACATGACCACTCCAAACCATTTTCAAAATTTTCTCAAAAATCGCACCAAATTGTTTGATCAGACTTTGTCTTTGGATAGCATTATGGACGCTTAAGAGAATGGTGCAGGTCTGATGTTAGTTGAAATCCCAGTTGTAGTTTTTTTCTGCAACAATGCATTTCTTGGGGTGTCTTCCTACAGCTATAATATTGAAGATATTGATTCTTTTCCTTAATGAA
Source organism: Teleogryllus occipitalis (assembly GCA_011170035.1). Lineage (NCBI taxonomy): Eukaryota > Metazoa > Arthropoda > Insecta > Orthoptera > Gryllidae > Teleogryllus > Teleogryllus occipitalis. The sequence goes on along the minus strand of BLKR01003197.1, from coordinate 95,263 downwards.
ATGTTCCTTAAAGAAGAATCTTTAAATAAGTTCATGTTCAATTGTTCGAAAATATTAGTACTTCTTGAGTAATTTGGTGCAAAATATAGGCGATTTAAAAAATTAACATTCTTAAAAAACGCTCCAATTTTTTCTCCTTTTTTTCACGGATAGACAAGGGATGCTTAAAGGAATGACACTGGTGTCATTTTCGTTGAACACTCTGAATTTTCGGATATTGCAAATTTAGAAATAATGCGAGAAAGTATGTCCTGTAGTAGCACTAGTTTAATTAAACCATTTCAAAACAATTAGGCGAGGTCCACACTGAAATCTCTCCCTCCCCCCAAATACTTCGTGAATCCATCCCTGACTAACCTCCTTCCTTTAACAAGAATCTTCACGTCCATATATTCCCGTTACTTCCTCGGTGTTAATGCCAAATGTGAACAGTAAGGCAAGTTCGAAAATTTGAGACGGGATAAAGAAACTCTTGACAAGAAACACTGATTTTATATAATACACCAAGGGTTGTATATATTGACATACGGAAAAAGTTATTACATGAAACAAAAATAATCATGCGTTTTAAAATCTTTTCAGACATTTGCTGTCATTTAACCGAAGTTATTCCAAATGATTTCAATTGAGAACCAGTTCGGTTTTGCTTCAAATGAGGGAGTGATATGCATCACTAATACATTATAACTGCACGTACTAACAATCGCTGGTAAACTCAGCAGCGTACTGTAACAAATGTCACAATGAAAAGGGTATCTCCTGCATAGTTGTGTTCGAAAGCTCCGTAGGCATGTTTCTTTGACTTACGAATGCTGAAGTCTGAAACCACTCCTATCAATACTTGCATCATTTGCTACAACTCATAATCCAGGAAAATAATGAACTATTATTTAAGACAACCATTAGTATCCACCAATTTCCAAAAATTGACAGGTTTAGTGACGGCGATTATAGAATTATTTTCTCCCGATGATAAACGTTATCTCAATTCAAATTACACTAATTTTTAAATTGTGTTCAGAAGTGGGTGCATTAGAACAACGAACAGCATTTCTTCATTAGTAAGTCTTAGAAAGGTAAAGAAAATCGGCCCAAAAAGCCGCCGCCTGCCTTCTGTTTCCCGGATTCCAAGCGCTGCTGGCCCCCGACCGCCTACGTAACTTGACGGCTCCACAACGCCTCACGAAAGACACACCGTGTGCTAGTTCCCCGGAACCGCTTGGCCACTTCTCCAACTGTGGGAAGACTTGGCCCGAGCACAATACTACTGTTACAAGCCTCAGGGTCGCAGGACTGCGAATGCATACACAATGAATACTGCTCTCCGAAAAAACTAGTATATTCTATTCATTTTACGTACCTTCAGTTTTGGTGGTTATTCCAATGTGCATAATAGTGAAATACTGACATGCTACATAAATATTCCAACCAAACTTTTTGACGTGCCACCCTTTTTTACGATGGGAATGACAATTTCCTACAGACTTGAATGGCATGCAATATGTTTGAGCAATAAATAACACAAAAACAAAAAAAGCAATGTTAGAAAAAGGACGCACATTTCAACATCGTTAAAATATTGACTTCCAAGGTATCGAAAAGAAAAAACAAAAACAAGCCGATAACTACACGTGTTACACTTGTTCGGTGCATATCAACACTTTCCAAACAAGAGTCACGTGTCTGCAAACATCAAAACACTGAATCGTCTCTTTAGTATTGGTCATTTGCCACAGAAACAATGTACGTTAAAAAAATAAAGAAATAACTGGATGGATACCTAATTGTAACCGAGTTTTTAACCTATCTAAAATATTCGAAGTATCAAAAATCATGAAACAGAATGCTAAAAATATTTTTCTTAGGTGAGAAAAACTGCATGTTATAGTTGGCTTCTCAAATAGGCACAAAAAATAACCAAAAAACATACGTACGTAAAATAATTAGTACCACACTTGTCACCTTGTCATATTTATGATTGTGACAAAGTTCGTTAGTTATTTTTTTTAATTGGTTAAGGACGTGAACTCAAAGTAATTAATCCACATATTTGCAATATACAACAATTAGTCATTAAAAAAAAAACAATATCACAAACACTTCCCGGCGAAAAATTATTTCAGTCTACTCACCACGAACTGTATGCACTACGAACGACACCAACAGGTTTTAGCCACACGAATATGAAATGTATAAATAAGAATATGAATAGGTTTCGAACACAATACAACATTGACGTGAAACAGGTAGCACTAACACACACATTCTAAACAACTCTCATTACAACATGTTCACTAGTCTAAATAAAAGTGTGAGACAAATCTTACACAGGTCTCACAGAACCATACCCAATGACATTAACAGTTTAAAGGCGCATAAACATTAGACATTACTTACGCACAATCACAACAAATTCATTAGAAGAGTAAACATTCACGACTCTTACAAAGGATTGTCAGGTTACATTTATGCCACTCTCTTCAGGTCCTATAAGCGAGATTAGAATGCATATTGACAAGACATACCAACTTCAACTTAGAAATTCACTTACCGTTGTAAACTGCTCCTGTAATTCTGCTCTTTCATCGGTACTGAATCTGCCGACATCGCCAAGCAAAGTTGACGCCATGTTTTTCTCGACTGCCGCCCTCGACCGTACTCTGACAGTGCATTCAGCTGAATGTGGCCCCCTGAGACTCTCTGAATCAGGCGGCATCGATGGGGATATTCAGCGCTCGCGTGGCAGAATTGTCAACTACTTATGTTTACAATAGTGCCGGCAGGTGGAGGTAGGTACGTCTTTTTCAGCAGTGGTCATAACAATATAAACTGGTTGAGCTCATTGGAATTTAGGTAATGAATATATTCATTAAATGCAATAAAAGCCCAATGAAACAACACATTAATGGGCTGGGTTGGGCAAAATACTTTAAATTTAGTATTTAAATACTTCGCCAAAATTCTTTGTAAATAAGTATTTTAAATACATATTCAAAATACATTAGGTTTCGAATTGCTAAATACATACGTATTTAAAATACTTCAAATACTAAAAAATCAGTAATTACAATAATTGTGCATGACTACTTTTTTATTGCAACAAAATATTGTAATTGTATTGTATTGTAATTACAGTAAATTATTGACAATCATGAATTTCTGAACAATAATTTAAAACTTTCAAATATAGAACACTTTCACTTTCAAATATAAAATTAAATGAAAAATATGACTAACTGAAATAAACGGAGTTTCCTTTCAAAACGAATAGTTTTTCAAATAAATCATCAGACAATAAACATCAAGTCGGCGAATGTATAAAACTCGCAAAGAAAAACAGTTGTTGAACTGGCGCTGATGAACATAAATTTGTGTTAAAACGAATAAACGCTTTTTTATTGTCAGATAATTGTATAGCATTTTTAATAATTTGGATTTATCGTTTAAAAATGAAGAGAATTCAAGTTCAACAGCTGAAAGGAGATATTATTTTTGTTTCAATGAGGACTATTCACTGGCAGAATCAAACAAAAAGAAACTATCCTCGTTATCTTTATCTGTATTTAAAGTATTTTAAGTATCTATTTTTTAAATACACGTATTTTTTATATTTAAATAAAACTAAAATGCACGTAAAAAACAAAAATACAGTTTTTCAAATACAAAATGTATTTAAAATATGAATTTGAAATACAAGTATTTAAATACTATCCAACCCTGTTTGTCCGAGTAAACAAATTTCTCAGTGCCGGCGAGAGTGTGATTATCATGAGAAATAATCATGTGACAAAAGGGTTTTAAATGCAAAATGATAGGTACAACACAAACCTACTGAATCTATTGATTTTAGTCATTACAAGTTACTTTGGCTTATCCATATTCATATATACAATAGATACACCAATGATTTGAATATTTTTCCAAAATGTATTTTCTTTACATTTCACCTCCTAATCTCAGTTGGAAGTGCAACAATTACATTAACATTCTTTCAAGAGTGACTAGGTGTTGAACAATACAGTAGGATAGTCACGGTTCTTATCTCATTATCGTTGATGGAGAAGTTGATTATCTCAATAGCCCAAGTGGTTAGAGCAACTGGACATAAACCGATAAATCTTGAGTTCGATTCCCTGCTCGAGAAGCAAATTCTTTGAACAGTCAAATATAGTGGCGGTGAAACTCAATTTTAAAAATCACATCCAGGAAGGGAACGTCGAAACTTCGAGAATAAGCTCTTAAGACAGTTTCAAGCAAATTTTCTCTAAGAAACTCCTTGGGTATTCCGAATGGCTGAGCCGCAATAAGCACTCAAAAGTTGGTTTGAAAAAATACTTTTTAACACATAAACAATCCAGAAGCATATAAATTGTTTTTTCTTTACAAAAAAAGGAATATATTCTTCACAAAGAAAAATTAACATAAATAAAAAAGCGGTCGATTTGTGTAAATTGGGTGCTTTTTTATGGTGTTAATTTTTCTTTCCAAACAAATATATTTATTTTTTTGTAAATAAAAAACAATTTACATGTTCTTATTTAATAATTATAAGTATTAATTATAATTTATTTAATAATTATAATTATTATGCTAATATGAAATTACATAACATTGACAAATCGCATATTGTTGGATTGTTGGATGAGATTTCTAAATTGAGTTTCACCGCCAATACATTTATGCGTACACGCTGTATATTTGAGTATCCCGCCTGTCTTCTCACGAAAAATATCCGTTAATGATTAAGTAGCAATTTCGCCATTTATTTAGAAATATTAAAATTGCTTGAGCAACTTCTGCACTCTAAGAACAGTGAACAAAAACTTGAAAGGGCTATTTTTGAGGTTCCATGGTAAGAGTTCATAAGTTAGAGGTTCCAGACAAATAGTTGACAACAGTTCCAGTTTTCAAAGGTTTTCTTCCTCTAGTCCGGGTGTCCCGACAAATAAATTTCGGGACGGCAAATGTCCCTATTTTCGGTGCTGCCGCTGCGCCCTGAGGCTGAATTCATAACGCAGAGCGATGTGTTCGCAAGCTCCAGGTTGTGATCACTTAGATGTGGACGTGCTCGCACTTTCAGTTTGATGCGTATCAAATTCATTCATCAGATCGACTAAGAAATCACATTTTAGGAGAATCACATTTTTGTTGTGTAATATCTTTTGTTAATTGTTATTCTCAATGTGTGGGTTATCGCCATGAATTCCTTATATCTTATACTACACGCTATACTGTACGGGTAGTGCGCATCGAGCAAGTGCCCCGTTTTTTTCTTTGCAAGATATGGGACCCCTATCATAAATTCACGTATGAGTTTAAAGCTCTTAGCTAAGAACGCACGAATAAATAGCAGGAAGGGTGATGAACGAAATGTAGGCTAACAATTGCATCGGACGGTCCCGTGATCGGATCAAGAATATCTTTAAGTATTTCAGAATCTAAATGATCACTAAGTATAGTGGTGATTATTTATATTATTATAATCATCTATACAGAGGTTAGTCCTTTGAACTTAATCATGATTTATAATTTGCCTTCTTGGGGAGTTTTTCGCATGGTTAAAAATGTCAATCAGTAAAGGTTTCTAGTTGAGAATGAATACGATATCAAGAGAACTTTATTTAGTGAAGTTCGGAATAGCATTGTTCAAGTAAATATTTTACCATGACCTTTGAGTCACAAACAAAAATAAAGAAAACAATTGTATGTCATATGAACATAATATGTAACATTTGAAATTAGTTAAGGATTTTAAGTAATCATTTTGAACGAATTATGACGTGGTATAATGCCTATTAATTCGTTAAATTATAATTTTTAACGTCCCTCTGGAATTAAGGTAACTACAGAGCGGGATGAAAGTAATCCTCCGGGTTTAAAATAACCACACCCGCCAGCGACTCCTTTATCATTACAATAAGAGAAAGAAAGAAAGAATGTTTGGATATACCGTAAATTTAAGAGAATACATATACGTAAGTTAAAAACTAACATTTAACAATAAATTCTGATCGTCACAAGCTTCTTTAACAAATCTGTAAATTTCAAGCTTTGTTGAAAGATTTTTTTTGGCTAGTAGACTTTTACCACTTCTCTTCAAAAATCCAATCAATTTGCAATAACTAAACATATAAATATCAATTAAAGCGTTAAACACATATCATCAACAATTTTTCCTAGAGAAATGCGTACGTACATACTTAGAGATAACATTTTCCTTTACACGTAACGTTGTCTTCACCATAGATTAAAGTGATAATTCTTTACTCTATGCCCTCACTATTGAATAATACCTCTAAAACGACGAAGACTTGTATATTTTTGATTTATTGTTACGCAGTTTAATGTATTCTGAAACTTTTCTTTCTTTCCTGTCATTTCTCCATTCGCAAAAACATTCCTACTCTTTTTCGTAGATTAGGCCTCGATTTTTCAGGGAATAATTTTGAAACATCACATTCTGCTTTTTCATGACATCATTAGATATTTGTAGATCTTCATCTTCAGAGTCTAAATAATCGTTTGTCGTAATCTAAAATATCGTTTGTCTGATTACAAAATTCCTCCGTTCTTCCATGCAGAATGCAAACCAGCTAAAATAACAACCACCTACCCCCAGAAGGATGCCCGCCGTCTACTGTCCTGCTTCGTGGGATGGGTGGGCACGCGAAGAAATATTGTTTAAAAATAAAGTTATGTATATGCCACGGGCTTCACCCGAGCTTTATTCACGCGGGAGAATTGTCCTGAGCGCGATAGTTCTTCCTCGCGAATAAAGCTTTACTTGAACCCCTTGTTATACGAATAACTATTTTGATATTTAAAATTAGCCATTAGTTATTATTGTCACGAAACGAGATTTAGAGATTCGAAAGAGAAGATAGTGTCTTCGGCAAAAATGACGTGTTTTTTAATCGTAATGTACATTAGGTCAAGAATAGATCTGTGAATTTGGCTGGGATAATGCAGGTATTTTGACAAAACTTATGAGGGTCAGTTGCGCAATGATACAATAACTATAAATCATACTAATAAATGTGAATTCAACGTCATGTAATCGATATCACAAAAAGTAAAGAATGAATAGATACAAAATTTTTACAGGCTCTTCCTCAAGATTGTCGCCGTCTCCCTGCAAAGTTTGGTAAAGATCAATAAAATACAAATGCAGAAAATGAATAATTTAAATAATATGTGGGTAGACGATCATCACTTTGCTTGTTTCTTAAAGCAAATTAGTTCCTAATATCCAGAGGTCAGTAGCAGTGTGTAAGACAAAAATGTTTGATGTAAATGTAAAGTAATGTAAAGTAAAATAAAATGAAAGAAAATTATTATATTTTATTAAAATTTGAACCAATTACATTAAAAATAATAGTATTTAACACCGTGGTTTACATAAAAGAATTTTTTCTCTTTCACGAGGATTGTATATGAAGAAGCTCGGGCAACTCCGGGTATTTCGCTAGTTTCATACAAAACTACTAATTCCAGAGAAAATATGTGGGTGGCTTTCCCATCGGCTACCCATACTGTGGATAATAACCAACAAATGTGTGCCCATGACTAACCAAAAAAGAATTTTCGTTTGCCAAGGATTGGATTTACAAGCGGAAGCGTGTATTCGTTTGTTACACCACAATGTCGGAGAAGTCATTGTTCGGATATTTTATTAGCCAAAAATAATAATATTGTAGATAATATTCACCGAATGTGTGATTGTCCCAATACAATATTCGTTTGCTCAGGCACAGAAGTGGATTTACAAACGGAAGCGTCTATTGGAGAAAATAAGATTGCCCTTATCCGCAGGGGGTTGTAACTCACGAATACACGTCCTCCGCACCTGCAAGTCCAGTTCTGCGCCTGGAGGTAGAGTAGACGATGGGAACTTCATCCTCATACTTTCAATGATATTAAAAGTTTTGTATGAAATTAATCGTCACATAATTGACCCTCAAAGTTGGTCTGAAATCAATGATGTAGAGAAGATGGGCAAACGTAACTACCAAATGGAGCACGTGAGTTTCTTCTTTTTCCAATTTTATGGAAGTACGTGGATAAATTTGGGCACCGGAATTTATACACCGAAATGTTGTTTTCCCTGTTATTCTGAGAGTGGACTAAGGAAAAGTTTGTTTTGATAGACGATGAGCAAACAATGTAGTATATCTTTTAATCTACTTGAATTTTTCCGAGTGGTGATAAATTGGCCTGCACAAATTGTTTGATTCCACTTTCTTCGTGTGTTGACAAATCTGGGTATATATATATATATATATATATATATATATATATATATATATATATATAAAGTTTCGTCAAAGTATATGGATTTTTCTGATAAGCCTGATGTAGACCTGGAAAAGTTTTTTGTTTCTAATTTTTTATCATAGGGCTGTAGAACGAAAATTTTGTTTGGGCAAACATTGAGCAGAATTTTGTCAATTTTTCCTTCCAGCGTGATATTGACCTGAAAGTTTTTCGCTACAATTTTTTTGTGTTGGACAAATAATGGACCCAGGTTTCGTCAAAATACCTTAATTTTTCCAGTCAGCTAAATTTTAGACCAAAATCAAAAGAGTAGAGGAAAATGGTGTTTATGTTATCTTATAGAGTACATTTAGCACTATCCCTACTGAAAGTTTAAAGAAAATCTTTGGAGCCGGTTTTGAGAAAATCGTGTTTTTGTTATTGTAAAACACAACAAACGATAAATCGGATATTTTGGTGAAATTATCTAATTCACAAAATATTATGACGTTTTAACATTATACTATTAAAAAGCAGTTATCTGGTAACAACATATCGAAAGTATTTTAATTTCCAAACGATTAAATTTAGATAAAAACAAGATAAAATAAAAAATAGCCCAAAAATGCCATTTTCGAGGCACCTGCGCACCCTCCTAAATATTGTTAAAAACACGTATTATTGTGGTAATTTTATTTTATATAGAAAAAATATTTTTTAGATGCCAGTCGGCAAAAAAAATGTTTCGACTCATCCTGACACACACACACACACACACACACACACACACACACACACACACACACACACGAGGTGCCTCCAGAAAGTAGGTGTCCCTTGATCGCTGAAAAAAAAAATAAAAAAATTCAAGGAAAAAACTGTATTCTACCAGACAGAGCACATGTTGCTCTATTTTTCGATATAATCAACATCAGAATCGAGACATTGTCATACCGTGTGCGGTGGCGTTTCTAGGAACAATGGCGCCCAGGACAAGACCTCATTACGCCCCACTATCATGGACAATCGTGTAAGTGCACTTTAGAAACGACACTATCTATGGAGAGGAACTAAATGAGAATTACACAAAAAATAAACATGCAAGAATATTTTTATTTTTATACTCAATAAGTATTGCAGATGTCCCTGCTTTTCATTTCTTAACATTATTACAAAAACTTTAGGCATGGTAAGAAAGAAAATAAATTAAATTACTATTACAAGGTACAAATTAAATGAACTAAACCGTAACTTTGTAAAGAATGAAAAAAGAGATCGATACTGAATTACAATGCATATTCTAAATAAATTAACCCGATAGTTTTCCTGTCTTTGTCGATGCAAACTGATCAATAGGAGATTCCATTAAACTGATTCCATTAACATTTGTTGTGTTATGTTGCTTCACTTTCTACACCAAGAAACACGCAAAAATTCCTCGAAAACTACTCATATGTTCTAAAAGTTGTACATGTCCGTTTTTAAGGATCAAATTTTAAAGAACAATACAATAATTTTTAAGAACAAATTTTAAGAAAAAAAATCTTTCTTTACAATTGTAATTATAGAAAGATGTCAAAAATAGTTTGGAACTGTGCAACTGTGTAAAATTCAGTGAGTTCAACGAAAATTGGACCCGCCCATTTTGCATGTCCTCGGGTACGGCAGGATAGATTGGGTAATGTCAGCCTCGGATTGATTGATTGGGAGTAATATACGTAGTATAGAGAAAGTTATGTAATGCTGCGGCAAGAAATGGCGATTTTTCGACACAAAAACTCATATTGTGGAGCCCTGATACAAAAAAAGTAGATAAATCCTGTTCTAATATGTATTAAATTACACCCTCTAACATGTTATGTAATTAATTTCAGAAATTGTGAGTCCTTGATACAAAAAACGTGATTTTTCTCGAAATGTCCGTCCGTTTGTCCGTCTGTGAACACTACTAGCGCCTAAATCATACATAGGATTTTTCTCCAAAATGGATTGCGTTGTCAGACGGAAGAGCAGGCCTCATGTCCTGAGTCTCGCCATGTAAAATAAGGCATTCATTCATTCATATTCTCCGGTCTAACTGGTCGACTCGAAGCTTGGCTATTTTGAAAAACATTCATTAATTTTTGGGGATACTTTACATGAAGCCCTTGGGGCATTTTCAAAATTTTCTGAAAAATGGCTCCAATTTTTTCTATAATTTTATTGTAAGAATAGAGTGAAATGCACTTATAAATGTGGCATAAGTTCGATTTTCACTGTTAACTCTGAATTTTCGAAAATTGAAAAGTTTGAATTTTTTCGACATCTTCCTACAACTACAAAATTTAAGATAGATATTTTTCTAACAAGTAAAATTTGTTCCACTTAATTGAGGGGCTCAGTCCCAGAGGGAGCTAAGCCAAATGTGATGCAAACTGAGAAAAACAAGGTTTTACTAGAACTTGATTTTCTAAAAAAAAATATGATATGGTTGCACTACATTCTTGAGTTCAATATGTCCTCCATGTATTGTAGATTAATCGAAAACTTTAGAAATTGAAAAATATTTATTATTTATTTACTTTTTTCAACAAAAAACTTTTTTTTTTGGAAAGTACATCGGTGTAACTAATGAATGATTTCAAAGCACCGTAATTGAAGCATTTGAAAAGCTTTTAAACTACAAACACTGTGCCCAATATTAAATTTCATCAACATTGTTTATTGGAATGTATACTGCTTGATGACGTTAAATAATTCTAAAACGATTGGTAAACTGATTGGATAAAAGGTCTCATTGACTGTAAGTCTCGTAGTTTCTGTGCAACAATGTCCCTTCCTGCAGGAATCAAGGAAGGTAGCCCATTAATGTTGTAATATAAGAGGATGCAGTTGAAGGATCTCTTTGATGATCAGATCTTCTCCCAGGCATATTCTAGAATAATTCCACTTTTTTCCATTCTTCCAGCTCGATTGTGGTATTCATGCAGTTGATCCTTTGGTTACTTTTTACTGCTGCAACTTTCCTTATCTGAAAGTTTTCTTCATTGCCCTTACATTTTCCTTTCATTATTATTATTATTATTATTATTATTATTATTATTATTATTATTATTATTATTATTATTATTATTATTATTATTAATATGTTTTTGATCTGATAGTTCTTGAAGTCTGCCTTCTTCATTTCCACAATACGGAATGGATTTGCTATACGCACTTGGTGTGTAAATATGACGTGTGCCTCTTCTTTTCTCTACTTCAAAATCCCTGTTATTAGGTAAGAATGTGTGTCCTGGTACCAGAAAATACTGCTCAATAGTGTTTTATTTTTCGTCAAAAACAGTTTAAATTTGTGTGTAACGTCCTATGGGGAGAAGTGAATTCTGTGCACGTTTCCAAAATTCTGTGATCCCTACCCTAAGCCATATACTGCTTGAATTTTGAATACAGAAAGAAAATGAGCGTTTTTTGCAAGAATTGTTAACAAATTCTCCTCGCCATGTCGTGTTTTGCTAATGCTGGAGTGTGCGCGGCCTCCCACTGGCCCCAACGCACAGTCGCCTCTGTTCGGGAGGTAACTCGACGCGCCGCACCCCTCGAGTGCCGCCCTGGACTGGCCTGCCTCTGGCCTCCACTTTCCGCTGTTGCCTCCGCCCACGTCAGAGAAACTAGAACGCCCTGGTCGTCTGCAAGCCGGAACACCCAGTTAATAAAATATAATTTTTCTTTGTCAACTAATATATTCTCTTCTTTTGTTAATAATAATCAATGTACATGTTTCTGCAGTGTTTATGTGTTTCTGAAATGCAATTTTTTTGCATAGATAGCCTTTTTTAAAAATTGAGTTAATAGCTTTATTTCTTTATTACGTCAAAAAGAGTTAAAAACTGTGTGTGACGTGCTACGAGGAGAAGTGAATTATGTGTACGTTTCATAATTCTGTGATCCCTACCCTAATACTATTGGAATTTTGAATACAGAAAGAAAATGCGCGTTTTTTGCAAGGATTGTTGACAAAATATTCGCTCCGATGTAATAAAATGTTTTTACAAGGGTAGTAATAAATTTCGGCTCTTATCCCTCATCATGTCCTTCGTTAAGGAATAATACTTCCTGCCGCGACAACATGAAGAACGATAATTAGAATAACTATATATCCCACTGAATTCTAGAAGACGTGCACAGATAACGAAGTTAAATGTATGTCTAGAAGCAAAACAAGGGGCCATCTAAGCATTTGCTCAATGGATCAGAGAAACTGGACGAAAAACCTGATCGAGATAGGGATCATTCACCCAGAAGCTGCGGTACAATACTTGTTACAGATTGCTTAGAATTATACAGTCCAAATGGTAAATAATTCATTAAATATCACTGTTAAAATTAATGTTACTTTCCTTTTGATGCTCACAATAGTCTGTAATTTTATAGAAACAGTTATATTGCAGAAATGATTTTACTTGTGATTTAATTTTTCTATCGAATTTAATCGTTTAATGTCATCTGGCAAAGTGTTGTAAAATAATTTACATGTATTTTATATGATTTTTTTTCTAATGAGCTGTTGATAATGTCACCTGATGAATATGATTTCTACGTCGAGTGTTATAGTTATAGACATTGGCGTTTTCTGAAAATATATTCCCGCCCTTAAACAAGTCATTTTTGACAAAAAAACACTGACATCGTACACGAGGTAGACAAATCGACAGACAACAGACAAGAGAGGTTTACAAGAATCACGTGGGTGGGACTTGGTTATTATATGTACAATTCTTTTTTGTAATCTAAAAGTCTGGGAGCTATAAGATGTATTTCCCCAGAATATTATGCCATATCTCAAGCAGGAATGAACATTCGCGAAATATACACAACGAGCAATATGAAGGCTGACTGAATTTGAAAGAATTCTGAACGCGTAGCATAATGAACTTAATTCCGTGTTCAATTCATTTAAATGGACGTTCCATTTGAAGTTTGACTGAACTGAGAGACCTACAAATTTTGTTGCCTTAACACCAGTCCACGGTATACCGTTCATCTTCAATGGAATATAGAATTGTTTAATTGAAATGGGAAACTGCATTAAAACAGTTTTCTTTTCATTCACTATTAATTTGTTATTACGGAACCAATTTGAAAATCTGATATTGTACTATTTACGATTTCTTTATTGCAAAGAATGTTCTATCATCCGTAAAGAGAACTGTTCTTCCGTTTCGAATTGTCGAGGGCCCATCGTTTATGAATAGTACGAAACGAATAGGGCCTAAAATAGTCCTTGAGGGACTCCATGTGCAATTGGGAAAGAGTTGGAAAGGTGTGTACATAATGTTCCATCATTCCAGTAAGGTATTTCTACTCTCTGAGATCTAGGTTTAAAGTACGAACATAACCAATGTAGGGCAATACCATCTATTCCATATGAAGGTAATTTTGAAAGTTAAATGTCATGATCAATGATGTCAAAAGCTTTTGAAAGATCTAAAACTAATCCAATAATCCAATAGCATCTCACAGACCCAAGCGAACAAGGCCATAATATAGGTTAAATATTGTATTGTTTAGATGTGGGATAGCGCCCTCTGACACTGAGACTCTAACCAACTTACAATGCTAGGTTTCGTATAACCGACTGTAGATGGCAGTTGGGATACCCCAATTACACCAGATTTCAAAACTCATTACCAGATAGCATGAGCTGCTCAAACATTCCAAAAAGGACTTATTCCATCTGTGTGGATGAGCCCCCTCTGGCACTGAGCGCCTCAATTAGATCTTTCAATAAGATCTTATACATTATTTGAAAATTTTAGTATTTTCGCGCAATATTGCGTTCGATAGTGCAATATTCAAAAAATTTTAAAATTTCAAAAAGAAACAAGATTTTCTCAAGAAACATTATAAATTTGTCTTTAAACTTTTGGTACGGCTAGTGCCAAATTTACAGTATAAGATGACTAAACGCCATTTTGCTTAGTTTTTGTTTTTTCAAAATATACAAAACAGTATTTCGTTGACTCGTCTTTCACGCCGTTGATTGTAATATATTTATACATAATATTTACATTAGCCTTGATTTGTTTACATTATTGCATTTATAAGTAAATGTGTTCTAAACGATTGCTCATAAAGTCTCTCGAAAACTCAATAATTTTCTGTGAAAATGAACTCAAAATTCCGCATTTTCAGAAACGCTCAAATGCCACTTTCTCAATAACAGCTCCAAATTTCTTTTTAAAACTTCTCGTACAGATAGTGCTAATTGCACTGTTTAAGATAACATAAAATTTATTTTGTTGTATTATTTTGTTTTTTCAAAAATTACACATATGTATTTTTTTTTAATATTCCTCACACCGGTGTTATACACATATCCAGCGATTTGTATACATTATTGCATCTGTGTGCTGAAATGCTTCAAATTAAGTTTTTGGAAAACTCAAGTTTCTGTGAGAAAGTACAGTAACGTTTAAAAGCAATTTTTTACAGTAACGTTTAAAAGCAATTTTAGTAAAACGGCTCCGAATTTTTCAACGAAAATTTCCATATATTTTACAATGATTTTTCCATAATATTGAGAAGCGCCGGATCTGCAAATATATAATGGAATGTTCAAGAATGTTCAGTGGTGTGAGAAACATTTCTTTGAGGCTTTCGGCCTCAAAATTTTAGTTTTTAATGTCCTAGAACACTTCGTTTAGGAGTTATTTAAAGATATAGATTCAAAAATGTTGTTGGGTGCTGCGGGTTTCAGTTGATATGAATATTTTCTTTTGTCCTACAGCGCCATTTAGTGGAGTTACAACATAGTTAACACATTAACCATATTTAACAGGACATAAACGTGGGGGAAAACATGTAGGTGTGCCAACTTTCATCGAGATCGGTCACATTGTCGCATTGTCCGGAAAAACATAGTCGGGACGCCGAAACGTCCCGTATTTTGCTTCGTTGCATTTTTCGTGTAACTTACACATCTCGTTACTCTGGGGACTTTTAAACACACAATCGTCTCCGGTTATAATGAACTTCTGGTGACTAAGATGTTCGGTTCACTGTATCGGAGGTTCACTATATCCGTTGATGTCAAAATTAAGTAGAATTTCTCTACAATTGTTGATTTTATTAACATAGAGATAGAGCAAAATTCATCAACAGCACGAACTGAAAATTTCAATATTTTTATTTGTCCTTTAAAAAATCAATTATTTTTAAATGTTAGCTTCATACATATTTCTTTAGTAATTTCTCTAGATCCTTCTCCAGAGTTCGTGTTCTCTCCATACTTGTTTTTGCATTATCTTGTCTCTAAAAATCGTAAAGCAGTCTTGAAACCTTTCAATGCCTCTTGCACTGTTGGAACACCGTCACACTTTCCGAAGGCCCTTTTACTCGCCTAATAGCATGCGAGATCCAATTAATTTCTACGATTTATTTCCATTATAATCGGATTCAGGTTCACTATAACCGAGTCTTCTTATACTTATTTTCAATGTAAGTGAAATTGGACCAGTGACAAGTTCACTAAAACCGAGGGTTCACTATAACCGGAGTCTACTATATTTACATCCTTACCTCTCCAAACAAAGCTCAGAAGTAAAGATTTTTGACATATTGACTAAACCGATGAAACGTATCAAAAAATCATTATAGACCTACTCAAAATGAAAGCTATCAAAATTGCCTCTGAGATTATTTCTATACATTACTCTATTCCCCTAAGCTTTTAAGTAATTTGAAAAAAAAAAAAACACTTGATCGAGTCTCATTTTTCGATAAAATTTGCCATTAGTACCTAAGTTCTTACTCACTTTTTCCTTCACATCGCAAAAGAAAATAACGAGAGAGCCCGGCTAAAGACACTGTTAGGTATTTAACGAAATACACCAACTTTAGGATCTGAATTGTATGTGTTTATTTTGCTTTTATATAAAACATTGTACTACTTATACTCTCTTGGTAACAGCTATTAGCCAATAAAGAACACTTATCTCGATCTCAACACAGTCACAAGACTACCAAAGGTTGACGACATTAACAGAACGTACGAAACTACTCGAAAGCCAGTTCAATGCACAACATCTCTTCCCTCTTAATATGAAATATAATCCTTGTAACGCGACGGCCTCACAATCAATCGACTGGATCGCGATTTGGTGGGGCTGTTGGGTGCTCCTGGCGGATCCACTCGAGGCGTTAGTTCAGCTCTTCTCGGGCTGGCCGCTTCCTTCAGGTTCGTGGTTCTCTCAGCTCGAAGTTCTGGATCCTCGTTGAACGGCGCGCCGTTCAACCATGTCCATGTCAACCATGTCAACCATGTGTCAACCATGTCAACCATGTTCAACCATGCCGTTCAACCATGTCGGCGCGCCGTTCAACCACACCGCCGCGGCGGTGTGGATAGCGTTGTCTGTGATTCCGGTACAGCAGGCTTCATGATTTGAGCTGAGATAGGAATTCTTTGCGGATTAATTTGGGTTTGTTTATCCACGATCTGTTTATTCTGGACTTCTTCAGTATCCTCAATTCTTCTTCTAAGTTGATCAACATTTCTTTTTATTATGTTTCCATTGGGTAGTTGAATGGTATAAGAGACTGGTCCTGTGCAGTCATGAACCTTGCCCTGCAAGCATTTTGGACCCATCGGGTTGTAATTCCGGAAATAGATCAAATCACCTTTTTCAAACGAGCGCAGTTTCCGTTTTGTTTTCTGCTTTGTTTTTCCATTGCAATGCATATGGATGCATTTTATCGAAAACTGTTCACAGCTTTCTTCCCATCTACAGTTCAGCAGGCGTCTTCCCTGTACCTAGATGCACTGTTGTATGTTGTCGAAAAATCAATCTTTGCACCTGCAGTTCAGCATCTCCTTTCTCCAATTTCGTTAAGATCTTCGTAGTTTGGACTGATTCGCACAGTTTTTTTATGTCCTTGTCTATGTTTGGCCACCATACATAACTCCGAGCACAAGCTTTCATGGCTTCGATTCATGGGTGATTGGCATGCAGTAGTTCCAAAACTCGTTCCCTAGTCACCTCTGGTGCTATCAACCGATTTCTTCACAGCAGACAACCCTTGTGTACTGATTGCCAGATTCTTAGGTACTAAATACACCAAGTTTAGGATCTGAATTGTATGTGTTTATTTTGCTTCTATACAAAACATTGTACTACTTATACTCTCGCGGTAACAGCTACTAGCCGCCAAAGAATACTTATCTAGATCTTAACACAGTCACAAGACTTTACCAAAGATTGCCCACATTGACAGAACGTACATAACTACTCGGAAGCCAGTTCAATACACATATGAACCCTACCAAACACGTGTAGTCAGAACCCATGTTTTGTGGGTCCTTGACACGAAAAATCGATTGATGTCTAGACATCTGTCTGTCCGTCAGTCTGTGGTCAATGCTATTGCCTAAACCGGTCCGCCGATTTTCTCAAAAATTTGTATTCCACATACCAATGTGTGGGCGTGTGAACACCCACACGCTCTTCCCACCAGTTCTGCCATTGTTGGAATCTACGTTGAAAGTCCTCGATGACCTTTTTGATCTTGGGGAAATGACAGATATCCGCCGGTACTAAATCCGGTGAGTAGGGAGGCTGGAAGAGAAGTGAAATGTTCGTTTCTCCGAGCCATGTCCCCGCAACAAACGATATTGTCGTGATGCAGTGTCCATCCTTCTTGACATTCCACGGGACGTTTTCGTCGGATTGCTGCTCTCAGTCGCAAAAACAAGCACGTAGAAAGAGCCGTTAACAGGTTTTCCAGGTGGTACAAATTCATGGGGATTCTCACCTTCGTTGTCGAAATACACGATGAGCATCACCTTTGTTTTGGATTTGACATGACGTGCTTTCTTTGGTCGAAGAGAGGACGTTGTGTGCCATTCCGATTTTAGGTATTTTACTCAATACACCAAATTTAAGATTTGATTTGAACGTTTTTATTCGGTTTATTTACAAAACATTGCAGTACAATGAATTCGTGCGGTAACAGCTACTGGCCGCCAACGATCTATCTCGATCTGAACATAGGCACGAGTCTTTACCAAAGGCTGATCACATGAACTTTAACTACTCGAAAGCCGATTCAATACCCAATACTGATGACTGCTGTTTTTGTTCCGGGTCGAACATGTACACCCGTCTCATCACCAATAATGATTGTCTCAAGAGACGTCGTATCCTGTGTGCTTTTTTTAAAACTATTGGCCACTATATTTTTAAAACATCTATGTTTTCCACCAGAAACACATTTCGCCTGTAGAATCTGAGGAAGTTTGGAAGCTGCTCGTGTTATGAATGTGTTATCGTCAGGCGTGTCATTGCCTGAATCGGCAGTAGTGTTAGAAATGGCCCTCCAACATTTTGACAAGTTGTGAACCAGACTCACTCCATCCTGGGAAGTCCCACAGTACCTTGTGCTGTGTGACCAACTATTGCTTTCCAAACTGGCACAACTACACCATATATTTACAAATAATATATATTTTATGTGTGCGAGCAAACGTATCTCCAGATTATTTGAATGTTTTTTTGTTATTTAGATTTTACAGCGCTATAAAGTGACGAAGTGCTTGAGTTTATCTGGTAATACTGACTTTCTCATATTTTCGTTAGTTCATTATGGTGCGTGAGCGGTTCACACAATTCGGGCAGAAGAGCTTCGTTTCTTGGGAAATTTAGCTGCTAATTTCAGTTATCGGGTAAGGAAGTCAAGAATTTATATTTGGTAGTGTTTGTTATTATGATTTGTTGGAAGACTTTTCGCGACCTTAAAATACAAGGGTTCTAACTTCACTTTTATGGAAAAATTAGTTATTGACTTGGTTGGATATGTGAAAAGTATTTCTACTGGCTGCATGAATCTGAGATTTTAATTTCACTTTATCTTCGACAATTTCGTTTTTACCTTCGTCACACAAATTATAGGATAGAATTTAAAATATACACCATCATCAATGAGTTTATTATTCATCCAATGCTTTATTATGTTTTTAAATAATTATTTTTATGTTACTTTTATGGTATACGTAGAATATTGATTAGAAGATTACATGTCAAATCTAAGAAAAAATATGTATGCTACAATAATACAAAAAATTCTACTAAAATGTTTACAAAATGTTTCACATATGATCCAGGAGGTTTTACTTTGATGGTGTATGAATGGTAGTGACTAAATGGTAAAATAGCGAAACAAACGATGTTCTTTCTTGTTAATTTTATTCTTTACATTCGATAATAATTTTTATTAACGTACTACTAACATGCTGGTAACCAAACTATAAAATATATCCCTTTTATCTGCTGTAATTAAAAATGATAGGAAAATTGCATGTTTATTGGTTTATAATTAAAACATCGACGATTTAAACGTCGATGTTTTTCGTCAATGTTATTATCGACATCGAAAACCCTGAAGCGACGTACCAAAACATCAATGTATCGATGTTTCGTTAAAATTTGCCATCACTATCCATGGTGCTCGTCTTCCAGCGATTCCTGTCTATCCCGAAATCATGAAAACCACTCGTCAACGGTTTTCTTTAAAGCGTTCCCATAAATTATGTTCAAGGCTAACAAAGTCTGCAGCAGATTTCCACAATCTGCATATGAATTTGATGTTCGCCCTTTACTCGAACTGCGACATTGTGCCAACAGATCACCGTACTTGTCATTAACCAAAAATAAACAAAAACCATCAGGCAAATTATTTCAGAGTAATGACAAATATTTCGTTAAATTAGAACAATTACTTCAGACTCATGTGAGAGGCAGCAAAACAGTTACGACAAAATTCTGGGAACTTTTTGACTGCCCGTCATACTGCTTTTAGCGTATCCTACTTTGATCGCCCTGGATCCCTTGTGATTTCGGCCGCTACGGTTTTAGGTTTCGAGGGCTTCTCTTCTTCTGTTTCCTCCTACCTTACTCTCTTTTTTCTCTCCTCTCCTGCGCTGTTTGACTTTAATTCTCCCTTCATTTTCCTAACGGTGGGCGTGGCTCTAAGCCGAAGTGAAGGTAGCACGCCGAGAAGCTCCTTTTTATGAGATGTCCTGAAACCACGACGGGCAGCCTTCCGTCACCTGAAAGGACGGAACGCTCCTCTCAAAAGAGTTCTCTGGGGTTCGAGTGCTATAAGCCTTCTTGAAGATTTTGGAGCCCACAAAGAGGTCCCCTTTCTGCCTACAGTCTTCCAATGTCAGTAAGGATATTTCGTGGCATCTTGTCTCATAGGTTGAGTGCTGACAGTAGATATTCTTGTTGATCGCCTTCGTATCCTCTCTAGAGTTTGTATGCTCTTCCTATAATATGGAGACAAGATAGCAGTTGCATATTCGAAGACTGCAATTACATACATTGTGTAAATATTCCACACAGAAAGCGATTTAAGCTTCGAAAAAACTCTTCTCATGAGGTAGAGTGCGGACTTTCCTGGTGACTTCAGCTACTTGACTCTCCCATTTCAAGTCCTGCCTTATGATTACCCCATTTGTCCTTTTTAGATGTTGTAGGTGTTAGTGTAGCCCCCCCCCCCAATTCAGTACTGTCACCGAGGGTTATTTCTTCCAAGGTATCAAATAGCTCACTTACTATTTCTCAAAGGAAGCAGCCAAGTAGTCGACCACTCCTCAATCTTCTTGACTTCTCAATCTTCAGATGACTGCGTAGCAGTTCCACTCTGATTTTAATTCGGTTCCGAGATCGCACATGTACAAAATAAATAAACTGGATCCCAGGACCGAGCCTTGGAGAACTTCACTAGTGGCAGGTGTCGGTGTAGATAGTACGCCGCTCCGCGCCACCTCTTTGGCGCGCGTTTGGACTGGGCGGATACCGCCGCAACATTGCCTTTTTTAAATATGGAGATGATATCAGGCTCTGCTGCAGAGCTTTCGCTTAGTCCACACAGAGTTCGAGCAACAGTAAAACATAGGCGGCTTTCCAGATCTTCAATCGGTTCAAGATGTCTATCCTGAACTGATGGGAGCACTCGATCTGGTTGCATGCTCTTGCAAGTAGTCTGCATACACTTCACGGATTCTCTGCGTACTCTTCAGCGATTCGGTCACTAGTCCTCCTCTCATCACTATGCATGTAGTTTTACTTGTAGTCTGGTAACGAATGGAGGAGTAAAAGTCTATTCCCTTCCTGAATAATATAGGCCCTACTCTTCGTACTTTTCTTTTCGTTGCCGCGTCTTTGTTGTAAGATCATTATTGATCACGCGGTAGGCAGTGTGATCCTCATCCTTTCCAGTTCTTTTATATTTTGTCCATGCACGACGTTTCATGCGAGATTGCTTCATAATTTCCTGAATTGTAATTAGCTCTATAATAATTTGGTCGTGGGACATCCACAACAGTTAAATCAACCTCACTACTATTTGTAAGGATATTGTTATAACAACATGATCACTCAAGCCGACTTGTGGTCTCAAGTCAGGCGGTATGATATCTCCATTTGTTGTCAGCACCAAGTCAAGCAACTCTGCAGTCTGATTTGCTCTAAATCTTGTCGGTTCCATCATATGGCTTACATTTGAATTAATGTAGTGATGTAAGAATTCCCGCTCTACTTCTGTTCTTCCACGAGCTTCATGTTTTGTCCAGGTGACACTAGGGAAGTTGAAGTCTCCAAAGTTCATAACTAACTCGTGATTTAGACACACCTTGTTGACAGTCTCAAAGAGTTTTCAATCAGATGGTTTGATATTAGGATCAGATTTCGCTGGTCTGTATATACCACCTATTACAAATTGGATTTCACATGTTATCTTCAGCCAGCCGACCTAGATGGCCGAGGTGGCTAAGAGCGTGTACCGACTCAGCGCTTCGGTCCGAAAGGTCTCGGGTTCGGGTCCGCCTTGGGCACGGTTGTTTGTCCCATGTCTTTCATGGATGTATTGTCGCGGAGGGCGTCGCGTTCTTCCAACCCCAGATCAAAGGAGCCCGCTAGTGTGTTGGTGACTAGTGTATGGTCGAATATGCGACTCTTCGAGACGTAAATGGGGAACTGGCTGTTGGTTGGATAAAAGCCCTACAAAAAATCTTTGGCCATAGTGCCTCAACTTCATATATTCTGAATTCTGTAGTTTCTTCCAATTGTATTTTTTTAAAAAAATATTCTGTCACTTTTCCGTGACAACGTTCCTTCGTGTGCCAAGAATTTGGCATAATTAACTGAGATTTCTGGAGTAAACCTCAGTTAATTATGTTCTTACGGAGTAATCCTCCGTTAATTATTCTATTACTTTATGGTCCGTACGTCCAGCGCTGGATCCATTGGGAGGGGGCAACAGTTTTCGTTAATTACGTCCCTTTATTTGGCAAAATTGATTTTAATAATTATGCTGGAAATATGAAATTATTTAAAAAATAATATTGTATAGTATCATACATACACTACAAAAATAATATACAATATAATAACAATTATGTTTGTTATTTAACAAAAATACACCCCCCCCGAAATGATTGGCTGCACTTACCCCTGAGTACGTCCTGTCATTGGTCAAGAAGCAGCATCTCCGAGTACGCGCCTCTCATGCGCTCCTGCATCACTACCCAGCAATCAGAATAGGGAAGGAATTAGGATAGGGGTAGGGTTTAGAACGCTTCATGGGGGTTGGACTAATCCTTCTGAAGCAGCCTAACGCATTTCGTTGGAACAAATTTCTCATGATATTTTACGGGAATCGAACCCGGACCTCCTTGGTGAAAGGCAAGCGACTTCGTTAAGAGGGCGGATTTTTTTTAACATGAATAAAAAAGAATCCAGTTTACACAATTCAATTGCTTTCTGTATTTGTTAATTTTTGTAAACAAATACTCATTTATTTTGTATATAATAAACAATTACATGTTTCTGAAGTGTTTATATGTATCTGCAACAGCCCAGTGGCCTGTAGTGACATTTATAACCTTTTTAACATTTAGGGATAGATGGTGCACAATTGCTTCATTTACACTGTATTCTCCCCCTATTTGCTGGCCATCATATTCACTCTCACCTACACTTGTTTGGGCAGAGGGAGGAAAGAGAAGGAATGGAAGTCCACAGACTTAGGGGGGAGGGGGCGGGACATGAGGTGGCTGCAGACGTTGGAAAAGGTACAAGCCTGCAAACAAGTAGTGGCCACTCGGCACTCAAGTGTTCATGATGAATAAATGTCATATCACAAGTGATTATTAGGTGATGCATGGTAGTTTGGAAAAGACCCAGCCATGCAAAGCAAATATCAATTTCCAATTGAGATTTGACCCTATGACCCTTTGAATTCACAACTCACCTAGTGATCTTCACTCATACATAAGGAACAGTATAATTTTGAATAATGCAATCCGTCCACAAATGATTATGCTGTAATGGAGTACCACAGGGAAACTGTCCTTGGATCCAAACTTTTTTATCATACATTAATGAAATCTTTACTATTCTACCTAAGGGTAAGCTTATTTCTTTTGCTGATGACTAGGGTGCGGATTCATATGCACTAAAAATCCTGAAAATATGCATGCAAATATGTTTAAAAAATAAGAAAACATGGACTTAAAAAGAAAAAATATGCACAGAGAAAAGTGCGTGTTTTAGTCTCTACAAAATAGTTCAATTGAAATGTTGAATCATACATACTGAATTTAATTTCATTGGTTATAATACATTTTTCCACATTTTCCGGAATGAATCATTTTTTGTTGCCTGAAAGAATGTTGTTATACAGACATAGTTCTTTCAACTTTGCTTGAGTTTAGGGGACAATACTTTAAAGCTTCACCATTCTCAAACCAATATTCTTTTTTGAATTTTCTTCATTTCTTCTGTTAAGACTCGTCCTATTGAACCTGGCAAATAGTTGAATGACGTTGCTACAGCGTTCTGTCGGACATCTTTTGTTCCCATGAGACTTCCTGATGAACTGTACCGCTCTAGTCACACAGATAAGAAAAAAAAGTAAAAAAGGAGTATTAAAGGAGAACAAGGTATAATTAATCGTTAATAGGCTGTTGGAATTTTCTAAGCTTAAATGTTGAGAAAACTGTATTTATTATACACGGTATTGACATTGGTATATTATACATTGATTCTATTCCAGTAAATTGTCAAATCAAGTTTCATGTCAAAGACAGATAAACTAAATTGTAATTGCCTAGATATATCTAGTGATGAAGACAAAGTATTTAAGGATCTATATAGTTGCTCATTTGACATGTTCAGCACATTCGATAATACTGTAAAGACTGATTGTTAGTGATTCTGGGAGTGTCAACAGCTAAAGTCATTAGACCCAGATGTTTAGTGCATGTTTCCTTCAGGAGGTGGCAGTGATCTTCCCCCATTGGATGATGAGATCTGGTGCCAACCTTCCGTCGGCTAGCAGGATTTTCTCCAACAGGCACCGCCCCAGCCAGGTCAAGCTCTAAGCTCCCGACTGGTCTATTGACATGCGTGGTAATATAGTGCATGTTAGTGTGTGTGTGTGTAAGGGGCGAGGATAGGACAAAGAAGAGGAAAGACAGATCACGCGCAGTCCATGGCTTGTTTGTTAGGGTACTGCTATAGCATTCACCTGGTGATCAGAAAAACCACGAAGAACTACCAATCAGAGCAGATGGCCATTAGAATTCTCTTCCAGACAGTGGCTGAATTGAATCTAGCTGACAAGCCAGTGTTGAGACTCAATACAATATTACATCAATCAAGAAGTTCAACATCAAAAAGACTTTCCTGTTAAACTTTCCCAAAATCCAAAGTGAATTCAGAGCGCTTCTGCTCTACAAGACACTTGCTATTTTACCTCCTATTGTAGGTGAATAAGCAAAAACTAGTCATAGATATATTAGAAAGGTTTTTAATGTATTAAGTTCTGATTTAAAAAATTGTGATTCTACCACCCCTACCACTCACAATGGTTGACACTACAATATTTGAGCAAAGAAAACAAATAGACTGCTCAGGAATTCTGTGGAGAACATTTGCTGCA
Organism: Teleogryllus occipitalis; assembly: GCA_011170035.1. Classification (NCBI taxonomy): domain Eukaryota; kingdom Metazoa; phylum Arthropoda; class Insecta; order Orthoptera; family Gryllidae; genus Teleogryllus; species Teleogryllus occipitalis. The sequence continues at coordinate 70,027 of BLKR01003197.1, read as the reverse complement.
TCTCGTAAATATTTGAAGCAAGAACAATTAAAATAACTTTAAAATCAATTAAATCTGCGAAAAATGCATTAAAAAGACAGGGAAAAATTTAAAAAAGGACTTATACTAATAAGAAATCGAAAAATGCAAAAAATGACTTATAAATATGGGTTATTTCCTTTTGTCATAAAATAAAATGAATTTATATACTAAATGGCATTGCCCTAAAGTGAAAAGAAAAAAAAAGACTTTTCATTAAAATCCGCTCCCTAGTTATGACAGTGTTTCTTTCTTCTATTCTTAGTTTATTTTATTATTATTATTATTATTATTATAATAATAATAATAATTGTTATTATTATCATTATTATATTTTTCTTGTATAAAAAGGACAAGTTACTTCATTTGAACATTATATAGGTTTAGATGATATCGTAGGCTTCCACGGCCAGAGTCATGATCTGGGATGTCCGGGTGACGCCGCTTCGAAGGCTGGGGTGCCGACGTTTCGACCGACATATCGCGGTCCTCTTCAGGTACAGCCCTGAAGAGGACCACGATATGTCGGTCGAAACGTCGGCACCCCAGCCTTCGACGCGGTGTCACCCGGACAGCCCAGATCATAATATAGGTTTGTATTTCAGGGTTGCACAGGATCTCAAGACCCTCATGAATTATCTTTGTATTGTTATGTCCTTACAAAAAACCTGAATAAATAAATACAAGATGCACAGCCTGAACTAACAGTTTGTATCAAGTAAAATATGCAAACTGCTAATTCGTGTGTGCAAGGATACATTTAAGAAGAATATTTTTAAAACAAAAACAGGTTTATTTACAAAATAACAAATACATTATACATAGAACAAGGTGAACGTAACTCTAAAGAGAATTAAACCAAACAAGCAATTATCACTCCAATGATTTCTGATCAGTCATCAGTATTCGTTAGCTCCCAGTCACCTGCAGAAAAAGAAAACAACAATGAAATTGTAAATGTAATTTCTGTATTGCAAAAGAAAAATTTCATTTCTTGTGAATCAGTAATGAAAGATTTCATTGAGAGGGAGAGGGGGAAAGCGAGGGGGGGGGATGAATGCAGGTAGACTGAGGGGAATGCTCACACACATGTTTAGGAGGGGGAGAGTGGAAATGTTGGGGCAGAGTATGAGAGTGGGGTAGATGGAGGGGAATGATCATGTATTTAGAAATATTTCTCTTGGAAAAAGAATTTCAAGAAGTTTATTTAATAATGACAATTTTGTATATTTTTTTAAATGCAATTAACAAAGGCACATAAATTATGGCACCTTCAGATTATAGTTACATCTTAAAAGCATAGGTATTGGTGACGAGTAGAGCACGGATTTGTATGCAAATGCATATTTTTTTGGCTAAATGTTACTTGGAAAATTATAGTCATCTTCACGAATCTGCACATTTAGAGCATTGTTGACAATTTATTTTGCAATATTTTATGTTATTGTATATTTCTGCACATTCAGCATAATTTTTGAAAACTATAAGAGAAAAATATTAATAATTTATTAAAATCGAACTTCTTGAAATTTATGATTAGGATTTATAGTTATTATAGTTCATAGAACAGCTCACCAGTCCCCATAAAGAAATAAATATTCTTTTTAGCTGTTACCGAAGGATGTAGGAATAGTGTATTTCGCTTGTACCATGTATGCGACCAAAGGTAAGATTGAATTTTGGGCGAGGGGAGCATAGGTCGTAATGCTGTCTCTCAGACTTGAGGGAAATATGAACCTCTGATGGCCAGTGGTTTCCTTATCTGTCAGGAATTGTTTTCCAGTAAGTAAGAGCTTATGCATGGGCCTCACCACAGATTATTTCAGCTTTCAAATACTTTAATTTATAAGTGCACATGGCACCAGAAAAATGATAAAGCAGCAATCAATGTACATTTTACAAAGTTTGAATTCAGTTTACAGTATAATAAATGCTAATGATTAGTAATCTAATATCACATATAGATCCTAGAGTAAAGTCTTTTTAATTGGTATACAGTGCTGGCTGAGATGCTCTCTTGAGGAAGGTTATTCCAGTAATTAACTCTGCAGTTCGCAAGGATGCTTTTGTAGTTGTGTTTGAATTTAGGCTTCTTTAGTTTCATGCTGGCTCCTAGATCACCTTTGGCAGTGGAACTTCGAAAAATTTCAGAGTTGGGTATAGAGCTAGGAAATAAAAAAAATTCCCTGATGTATACAGGGAATCGCAAATCCCCGGTTTTCCAGGTTGTTGCCACAGTTCTTTTTCTTACCATGAATCTGGTGTTTTAATTTGTTTTGTACTTTTTAAAATATTTGTTACACTGTTTTTGCTTTACATAATGCCTGAAACCTATCAATGTTTGTCTATCAGCAACATTAATTGTATTAGGAATGTATATCTATAAGTGTCATTGTAAATTTGTTTGTATGCATTTCGATATATTAATATACTTAGTACATTTTTTATACATATTTTCTGTATTTATGCCTGGTTTATTGTATGATACATTTTTATACGATGCTAGAAACTTATTGATGGATAAGTCCATTCCAGACAGAAATTTTCAATCTTACCTGAATCTGGAGCTGCTTCTCTCAGCACTTTGATTAAAACTTTAGCGCCCACATGTGGGGCTTTGTATATCCGTTCTTTAAGTGGACGGGTTATCTTGCTGACTAATGTTTTCGTAGCTTCTTCAGACTTAGCTTCTACAATCCTACAAGAAAAAAAAAAGAAAGAATTAAAAATAATAATAATAATAATAATAATAATAATAATAATAATAATAATAATAATAAAACAACATTAAATATTCACTAATTGATTTCAAGATGATAAATGCACAATCAGAGCGGAGTGGTTGGATACAAGTCGAGTAAGTGGCCTTTTCTGCAATTCATGCCGTACAATGAAAATGTATTAGACTATTTCAACATGTTAACCCCTTACCGCATACTGTGTATGTGGCACAAACCAGTCTTTCGCCTATCATGACATTTCTGATTATGAGAACGCTTATATGCATAATGGATCGTCTCTCGTATGTTCTTTGAATCAGTTTCCAACCTACTACTACCATCTTTTGGCCCTGCAGTTAACTCTTATCAGTTCTTGAATAGTGTGTTTTGTCTTTGTGATGGTGCGTCCTATTTTTGGCTGTGTTTACATAGGTATAACGCCGGAAATATATGCAGCAGCTCTGTATTTCATGTTCACCTTACGTCTAAAGAATCTATTTCTCCAGTCAGAATATAAATTCTTTATTCTTGTAGTTAATAAAATATAAATAACGGTTTGTGCCATAGCCGACCCTCTATGCAGTTAAGCAACATAACCTCACAGATGAATATTGTTATATTGTAGGTTTATTTCAGCGTTTGGTGTTTCTGTTTGCATTATTGAATAATTTCTAAAGATTAGAAATATATCTAATATTTATTCTAGTAGTTTTAGTTATGGATAACCATTTCTTTTATACTGAAAGCAGAATTTCTGAAAAATAGTAATGATTCCGACATGTTTGATCATGAAATCTCTATTAGGAACCTTAAGGCAGGTAAAACAAGCAAGGGTGGTATTTGAATGACATCCTTGTTCCTGACTCTGAAAACAGCCTGTCCCACATTCTAAATTAGGCAAGTGTTCAGGAATAAGAAAGACAGGAACACAAAGTCATGACCTTAGAAAATTATGAAAACTCAATAGATTCTCTGCAATCACATATTAGCAACTATGTGAATGAGCTTTAATATGTAACTATTTTCCATTACACCCTTCATTGCGTTATCCCACTGGACTTTGTATGATAAACAGAACGAAGTTGTGATAATGTTGAATCCAAGGGGTATGGAGGCTTCAACACAGTTTGAAGAGTTCATAAGATCTCAACAAATCTGCATTGGAACAAAGAAAAGGAAACAACACAGCATGAAGAACAATTGCAATGTGATAATGCAATTTTTATTAGATGTACTTGGTGTCAAAAAGCATTTATGTAATACTTCATTGGAAATTCTTTCATTTCATTCTTCTCTGTTTCTTGCTTGTGCCAAACTAACTTGTGATAAGGAACAGATACCTGGCTTTCGCCAGCCTGCCTCTTCAATGGTAGCAGGGCTGTTCATCAGTGCCACAAGATCCTGTTGCTTGGTAAGATTCCAGCTTCTATTTGGGAGACTTCAGTGGAAGGGCAGCTAATATTTTTGCATATGGACATCTGATAGCACATCTTTTATCTCATCAATATGAAGTCTCTGACACTTCCCTTGTCAGCAACATAAAGACTTAATTGTTTACTTTGTGTCATGTTACTTCCATTTATGGTCACCAGCATTTGAACATTTTTATTGGCTTTGTTTTGATGGAATGCAATTGCAAATCACAAAGGAATATTTTTTGTTTCAAATCATTGAGAAAGATGAGAGATCTTCTGAGAAATTCCCCCATTCGTAGCCACGATATTCCAAATACACGACTCTGAAGCATGATGTTAAGCACTGCATTGAAGAGCTGTCCATTTCAATGCAATTTTTTAAACATGTATTTTTTACCATTGTTATCTTCCTTTCTTACTCTTGTTATCTCCTTCTCTGGTTAATTTGAGATACTCTTGAGAAATCTTGGGGGCTAATTTTTTGCTGTTTAAGTATTTTCCACATACTGTGAGTTTGAATAAATTTTCACTACTCTAAGAATTTAAATAATATTTAATTTTTCTTACCCAACTAGAAGGAATGCACCTCTATTGCAAGATATCCATTTCTTGATTGTCGCGGCTTCTAAGACCGAAGCCAGCTGTACAGAAAATTTATCTGGAAACAGAATTAAGTAACTCATTTCTGACAGTAGTATTTCTTGAATTATTGTGAAATACATTCATTGCGAAAAAATACTATTAGATTTTTTACACTCAAATTATCTCAACTCACTTTGTTTACACTCAAAATGTTAAAAATACTAATACAATTTTTAAAAAAATGGAACTTGGCTAACGAGAAAGGCCTCAAAACATTTTCAGAAAACATCAATTTTTTTTAGTTTGTTTCAAAATATATAAAATCGAAGGGAAGGAATGTAATGTTCTCTTTTGGTTTCAACTAACAAATCAAAAAGCTTTAAACCTGAATCATCCTTCTTGAAGTCATCCATTTTCAAGAGCTTTTTGAGTATCAGGTTCATGCCTGGATTTTCAATTAGGGGTTGATTATCAATTTTCACATCACTGCATATGTATCTTGCAATGGCCTGAAGAGCTTCACACAAATTCGCACCTAGGAATAATACATTATTTATGTACTCAAGCTCAGTAATGTACTATGTAGCTATGTACTCAAGTTCAAAGAAGTGTCTGACATGAACAAAATGAGAAATTTTCTCACCTTTCCCTTTCTTGAGGATTGCCAAAGTCACCATTGCTACCTTTGGATTTTCCAACCATATCTCCACTTCTTTTGATATTCTTACAAGGAAATCATTTAAAACTGGTGAGAGTTCCTCCCTTCTTTTCTCAACACTCTTCAAACTGCAACAAGACAACATGTTATATTCAAAGAGTGATATACCGTTTCACTGAAACAAAATAATGTAGTGGCAAGTGTTTTTGTGCAGAGGAAATTGAAAGTAAACTTCAGCAGTCTCATTTTTAATTACATTTTTTAACATACTCCTATACTATTTTTTCTAAACCAAATGAAATTGCTTTATGCATGCCAGAACATTTTATGGATGAATTTTTTGAATGAGTTTCCATTAGATAGCCCAACTTACCCTACTCTCTAAAACACCCAAAAAAATAATTTTCACTCTCAACCTTCCACAATTCAAGTGAAAATATTGTATAAATGTTTATCGAGATCTTTAGAGTAGTATTGAGAATAATTTCCTCTCTAATAGTGTTTTTATACTGTTTTGAATCTCTTTGGAACATTTCTTACTACTGTTCGGCAACATGTGGGCAAAAAGAACTGATTTTACAATATGCAGTTGTGAAGGAAAGGAAAGAGGATGAAAAAAACTTTGGTGAATAATTAGTAGGGTATAGTATGGTAGAATAATTAGTAGGTAAAATTTAACATTTAATAAAATTTTACACCTGACACAAATACATTTCCTTTGCAGTGCTCTTCCCAAACACTACACCACAATTTTTTGCAGACTTTGACCTCATTTATATTTATTTGTTTATTCAGTTCATTTGTTATTTATATTTGTTCAACAAAAATTAATACAAAGATTATACACAAGGATATGAGATCCTGCATTAGACACTGAAATAACAATGCAAAACTATATTTTATGAAGATCGAATAAATGCCTTAATTACATCATTCAACGAGCCAGGATTTCAATAGTTTCCTAAATTTAGGAATGATAGAATCACAATTTTTCAAATCAGAACTTAATACATTAAAAACCTTTCTTCTAACACATCTATGTCTAGTTTTTGCAAGTTGCTTATTCACCTGCAAAAGAGGTACAACAGCACATCTCTGGTCGAGCAAGAGCTCTCTTTTCACTTTTGATTTTGGAAAAGTTTAACATTAAAGACTTTTCAATGTAGAACTTCTTGATTGATATAATATTGTTTTCTTTGTATCATTAGACAAAAAACACAATGGTTTTTAAATAATATTTTCAAGATCTTTTTTTGTATAATAAATAAGGGTATGAGAGTGCTAACGTTAGCTCCTCCCCAGGTGATAATACTGTAAGTAGCTATGGACTAAAACAGTGCATAGTACATAACTAGAATTTGTTTAGTAATTAATATTATCCTTAATTTGTAATATTAAAAAACAACAACCATAAATAAAGCATCCAATTCTTTACAGTATTATCTATATGTGCTGTCTATTTGAAATGAGCATGCGTATAGACACCTAAATACTTGGTCTTCATTGCTCCAGATATATCTATGCAATTACAATTTAGTTTATCGCAGTCTTTGATATAAAACTTGATTTGATGATGTGCATGACCTAGCTTTATTTGGAACAACCCACATTCTGTGCAAAATAGTGTAGAGGCACTGACAGTCCCTAGATCTGCTCCTTAGGAAGTTGGCTGCTAGCTGGAGTAGATTTTGTATTCAACAGACTCTTAACATATTTACTCGTGAAATAGAGGAATAATAATAATGATAATAATGATAGTAATAATAATAATAATGATAATAAAAATAATGATAATAATAAAAATTGGAATTTATTAATGGTATCAAATTTAAAATAAAGTGTACAGTACAGTAGTACAATAACAAAGTATACACAATGAATCAGAACCATTACCATATGAAAAACAGAAATTAAAAATATACTTCACCACATTTCATCGTATTAAACCTATTAACAAATCTACACTTCTAGTAAAATTTAACACAGTTCACTCCAAAGTACTTTTTGTACTTGTTAAAAAGGGGTGGGTTACTTTCTACTTTTTAGTGTTTTAACTGTGTTGACCACAGTTCACCAAATCATACTGTTTGCCAGGTACTGTATACTGAATGAACCGTATCTACAGAAATTTATATCTTTTTTTAACAAATAAAAATTATGAGCCAAACGGCAACCAAAATTAACTTACGGAAATCATCAAATTGTCTGCAATTTATAAGTATTTCCAACTTACTTTTATTGGATCTATTTTCATATTTTTTAAAGAATTATTCAATATTTTTTTTATTTAGTGTCTGATGTATCACCCTTTTAATTTTCTTTTTGGTGCCCTTTTAGATATAATTACTAAAATTTCATTTGGCAGCGAGGTCAGCAGATTAGGAATGGCTGTATTCTCTCCCTCCAAATGTGTTAAAAGTCTTTGATAATATGAAATTGTGTTTCTTTCTAGTTTCATAATTGTGCCTGCACAGGTTTCCAGATTCCTCTTGGGAAAAAATTACTTTGCAATATTTGAAATTCATGTAATCTTTTAACTATCATAATTCCATTCACAGCTAAACTCTCTTCTAAGTTATGATTAGTTATTTTCACTTTTTCACATTGGGGCTTAAACATCTGTACAATGTTTCAATGTGTGACATCTGTACATATATTATTTGCCATATTTTTAATTTTGGTATTATTTTAAGAATGTTTAGGTTATATTTAAGAAATTTGTAGGTCATAAGTGCATACATATTATGTGAGTTTTTAGGTCATAAAAATTGGAGCCCTAGAGATAATGATCTCCATGTACTGTTGTTCAGAGATCTGTATTGGCTGAAGGGCACCACTCCCCCTACAAGAAGATAAATAATTTACAATCTACAATTGAAATGAAAACTTTTCCACACTCACCAACAAGCATCACCTTGCTTCAAATGTTCTAGGTCTTTGGGGTGGAAGAACGCAGTGTCACGATGGGCTATTAGGTAAAACAGCACCTTCCTCCCTTGTTCTGTTTTTACTAATGTGGTGGCACTCTTCGCAATTTCGGACACTATTATCTGAAATCAGAACAACATAACTGCAACTCATTCTGTATACACTCAAACAATAATTTATCATTAACATATATTACATATTATTCTAGTAATATAAATGATTATGTGACAAGCTATTTATATCATAAAAAGGCTTTACTAAAAAACAACTATAGAAATATAGAAATTTAACAGCCCTAAAACTGGGAATTGTAGAAAAAAGTTAAGAGCGTGTATTCATTAAAATTGAAAACTGACAAAAAAAATTTTAAAATTAATTTACTATTTTAAGCTGAAAGCTATTACCCTCACATAGTTCCACAAGTTCGTTTTTAAAACTTTTACTTATATTGAGTTAATTAACAAAACCCAACAGATATTTCGCTTTTTACTATTCTTGCTGGACATCATAATCATATTTCTTTTTTTATTTTACTAAGTTTTTTCTACTAGTCACTTGAAGAAATTGAATAAACATGTACCATAACATATTATACCTCTGGTACTGCTTGGGAGAATTTCATTATACAAGAAATTGAAATAATTATCTAAGATTCAACTTTTCAAAAACAATTTTATTAAACTAGAATCTGGCATCCAAAATCTTGTATTACGACCACATGTCCTAAGGGTAGAATTTGTATATAAACAAAATGATTGGCATAAAACTTTAAGAGATTCAAATTTACCACACATTTTCTGTTACTTATGTGGATTGAGTGAAGAGTGAATAACTGGTTGAAATGTACTTCACTTGGATAATAGTTTAAACATTAATTTCAAATAGCCTGGGAGGACTTTCTATTATTTCACCTGGTCTGATCTTTTGAATACATTATGCTATCAAGATCTATAATTCCCTTACCTTGTTCAGTAGAACAGTGTCATCTACTGCATCCAAAAGAGCAAGGATGATCCAAAAACTGTTTTCTGAAGATGCTAGAGTTTGTACATTCCCTTTCATTTTTTTAACAATTTGTTTTTTCACCTAGACAGAAATTAATTCATATTTTAAATTAATTAATTAATTAATATATATTTTAAATTAATTAACCCATAATGATTATTATTAAAGATCTTTTTATAGATTCAAAATCAATTTAAACTTCTGAAAATAACAATAAAAAGAGAAACTGACTAACTGCTTGACATCTCTGTGCATAGAACATTATTTTAAACTTTTCCCTTTTCGAAAATTCAGACAGTTCAATGAAAACAAGACCTTCACCGTTCTTTTAAACATTTTTATAGTGCAAAAAGTTTGAAGTGTTATTTGAGAAAATGTTCTTATTATAATTTGCATTAACTTTCAGCAGAAATTACATGAAAAATTGTTTTGCAAAAAAATTGTACATGATCTTAATGATCTGATGTTCTAGAGTACATTTTATTAAAGAAAAAATCACTATCTTCAAATTTTTAGTTTTGCAATGTTACCTTTTTGCAATTTTCAAAAATGCATGCCAGAAAAAGGACTAGTGCCATTTTTTTTATTGTCCTTTGATACATATGAAGATAAATTTTTTTAAAAAAGGCTATTTTTGAGAAAATTTTTGTTTAAAAATTGTCTGAACTTCAAGCAAAATTCTGCAAAAACTACTCACAATTTTGAAAAGTTGTATATGACGTATTTCACAATATCTTTCAACAACAGATTTTATTAATCTGGATCTTCAATATTGAAGTTGTAGAAAGACATTTAAAACTTTTTTGAACATGTGCATTTTTCTAAAAGCAGGGATTTCAAAGATAATGAGTCCTGTGCATTCTTTTAAGTATCTTTTACACTATCCCAGGACAAAGTTTAATAACAAAATTTGTACTCATTTTCAAGAAAAGTTGGAAAATATAATTAAGCCATCAAACAAAATATCCCAAAAAATTAAAATATCCATTTCAAACTGGCACAGCCTTAAGCCAATTGGAGATGATCAATTTTGAAGAAAATTCGGTGAATGGTTTAGAACTAGTGTTGACCACAAACCGACAGATATTTTGCCATCAATCGACTATGCAGTGACAAAGACAGTGACAATGATCACAATACTTTCTCTTTTTATGAAGAGCAAGAAAGTAATATTTGGAACCATTTTTGAGAAATTTTTGAATATGTTGTTAAAACTTCATGTACAGTATTCCCCCATCCTTTTCAAATTCGCAGTCTCATGTTTGCTCTGACTGATCAGGAAATATCGATTTTGGAGAAAATCTTTTGTTCAATTTAAATGCTAGCATTTATAACAAACAGACATGGTGAACTAACCATTAAGCCCCATGTGCTTCCTGCCCTCAATATTTCATACTGATGACTAACAAAAATTATATTAAGCACACTATTACCTTCTTGTCCGCAAACCACGTGCAGTACATGGCCAAACGTGATCCAGGTTTTGTGTTAACAATATCTAAAATGTGAGGGCTAAATACAGACAACACTTCTTCTTTATCTTCTTGACTGCACTCCTCTATGAAATATAAAGTCACTTGGCATAATATAGTTGAAAAGTTGCCCCTGAAACCAAATCAAGGCTTTTGTTCATTTCCTTCACTTAAAAAGATTAAGTTCTCACTAACAATAATGTTCATCTTACTTGTCAGTCACTTTCACAATGTTCTCCTTAATACTTTCAAAAACAGCTGCTTTATTTTCAGCATTTAACCGACTTAAAATCGTGGGAATACTTCCAGTAGCTGGTTCTCCAATAGTTAGTAACAAGTTACCAAAAAATTCCTTCTCCATTGTCATCTTTTGGTCAGGTGATGCTACTTGGGTATATATCTGTTCAACTAAAGGAGCAGAGGCCTATCAAAAGAGAACAGAAGAAACATTATTAGCACATAAAAATGCCACATAGCATCTGCTTGCCCGTAAGAGAAAAAAATCTGATTGAACTTTTTTTATTCCTTTGAATATAAATTAACGTAAACATAATGAATATAATTTTAAGGAATAGAACATCTGTTATCTTGTAAAGTGGTAACAGTAATGACCTTTTTATAAAAAAAACCTACCATAAATTCGAACAAATACCATAAAAAATCTAGGGTTCAGGTTTGTTAAAAAAACGTAGTAAAAAATTTACAACAGATGGCATTTTACATAAAATTGTTAATATTATAAACAAAGATTTATAGATGTGAACGGGTTAACAATACTGAAAAGCCTGTTCGCTGTAAACACACACTCGCAGGCATAAATGAAGATATTTCCCAAAATGCAATTTCCTCCAAAATTGTTTAAGCCTTCTTTCGTCATAAGAAATATAAATGACAGGAAGGTTTTAAGGCATTGCCATTTTCACTTTTGTTACTTACTGAATTGGACATGAGCTTCACAACATTGCCTTTCATAGATTCCAGAACTTTAGTTTTTGACTTTCCATCACAATATTTCAAAATGCTTTTGATAATAAACGAAGAAAACTTTTTTTGCATCATCTCAGGGAATTCTGGAGACAGTTCATCACAAATTGCGGTTCTCACAGACGGTGATCCAAGCCTTAATAAACCCTGTACAATTCTTGAAGTGTCATGTGCATACACTAACTGTAAAACAAATTTATAAACCAAGTTGATCAAATCATTAGAAAATTTGACAAATTTAAAGGAGAAAAGTTAAAGAGGTTATGGTAGTAGGAAAATCACGGGATCGGTCAATTAATGGATTACACTAGTTTGCCAACGTTTCGGAATATTTTATTCCATTATCAGGGCTAACAACCAAAAAACACAATCACAATAAATACAGACAAACTCTTCTGAACAACAACATACAAAAAACATGAATGAACATACATGTGGAACAATAATTACACCGATAACTAAATGTAACTAATGTAATTATTGTTCCACATGTATGTTCATTCATGTTTTTTGTATGTTGTTGTTCAGAAGAGTTTGTCCGTATTTATTGTGATTGTGTTTTTTGGTTGTTAGCCCTGATGATGGAATAAAATATTCCGAAACGTTGGCAAACTAGTGTAATCCATTAATTGACCGATCCCGTGATTTTCCTACTACTTATTAACGGTCGTGATTTCTACAATGGAGGTTATGGTAGTGCAGTAGGTTTGAAGAACTATGAAAACAAGGAGAGAAAGGTCATAAAATACCTTTTTTAGCTGGTTTTGTACCAGGCTGTGAAGTTTAACAATTTCTTGCGCCCTTTTATCCACAGCAGAGTTTTCATGACGAGCCACTTCCCAAATCTTTTTTACCTGCAGTATGATTTCGAAGTGAGTCTGTTTTTTCTCTTTCCTTACTCTTCGAATTTTAGAAGACTCTTTCTTAATTTCAGCCCAATTTGGTTTGCCTGCAGAAGATAGCATTTATTTCATTTGCAGATAACTTTAAGACCAGTATGAACTAATAGAATAACCCACACATTACATCTATTTTAGAACTTTCCACAAGTTGAATCAACATTTTCAATTCTTCATTTTCATTAGAGTACAATACTAAAAGTCATGAAAATTTAAGTAACACAAGTGATACCTAAGGCCTAAGACCTCCGCAGCCAGAGTTATGCGAAAATCTTGGCTGTCCAGATGATTTTTTTGTCTGGCAATGAACACAAGCAGATTTTATTTTGACAATAGTGAGATAAAGACAGAAGATTTCTTTAAAATTAAGAGGATTAATATCAATTAAGATGATTCATATTAATTAATTAAGAGGATTAATGTTAAGACAACAAATCGGTTCTCAGAAGTTCATTGCAATCATGACTAGACCAGACACACAGAAAACTACAAACAGCTCAACCACCAAAAGGCAAGTATCAACGGTTAAAATCAGAGCTGGATAAGAAATAACTGGGCAACAAGGGCTCCAGTGTGAGTGTTGAAAAGGAAACAGCAGCCAGAAAGTGTCAGTGACCATAAATTTCTTTTCATGAAATAGTCCCTCAAGGAAGACTTTCTACATTATCTATGAAGCACACTAGTGTGTTTATAGAATTTAAAAACTACCTTTAGTCATCCTTACATAGAGGACACTATTCAATTCAGCATTTGAATTGTAGCAGAACCTGGAACTCTTATAGTGCAAGATCAGAAGACCACATCAAAACCTTGTATAAGAGCACAAACGCACACATTCACCCCAAAAATCATGTCAGAAATCAATTGTGAGAAAGGCATTACAAAAGAGGCATAATGGCCTCGCATGTTAACATGCCCAGAGGCTCCAACAACTCATCTGTATGTGCAAACATGTCCAGAGATACTCAGGCTTGGAAAATATCCAAGTCTTAACATGTACAGAGCAGTTAAAAGGGTACAGAGGACATGTACAGAACAGGTAAAAGGGGAATAAAAGTTTAATTACCTCTTCATTGCATATGATACTGACCAATAAATTATGAACAATTATAAATTAAGTAGTTACCTGAAGCAGTCAATTTGACCTTATCAAAGACACTGCCTGTTTTCTTAATTGTTCTTAACTCAGGCTTCATAAATCTTGGTAATTTGTCCTTCTCACGTTTCTCCCTTTTCGTAATATCAGACTCAGATTTACTCTGCCTTGAACTTTCAGGTGCCATGCTTTCAGATATAGAAAATCTCACTTTCTTGGGTGTGCTTTCTTGACTGTCTATTTTGCTCTCCCCAACAGCTTTACGTTTTCTAGGGCGATTTTTGTACGCTTTGCTCAATTTTCCTTGACCTTCATGGTTCTGTTTAACAGAAACTCCCGCAATTCTTGACTTTTTCGCCATAATTGTTTCTGCAACAATCAATTTTTAACACTATTTTAGAAACACATGTCCCCAAAAAATATTATTATCATACTAGTAGATAAACCTCATTTCACATTATCAGCACCAACAGAATGAATTACCAACGAGTATGGATAAAAAAATAATGTTCCTAATCTGCAACTGACAAGAGAACAAACTTAATTTACTTACGTTTATCGATTCCAAATATTTAAATGGTATATAGCATTTCAAATATTTAAATAAATTACCAATGTTTTTAATAATTATAGCGCAACTTTTGACAGCATTGCCATCATCATTAGATCTAACACAAATAAGATTAGAAACATTAATTAACAAAACAATATTTATCAAAAAGAATATTTTAGTAAATACAGTATTATTAATGTATATATTCTAATATTGGGGTAATAATCATGATACAGTAAAATAAAAGAAACAAGAGGCGATAAGATCTGATTTGACACTACAGGCAGTAATTCTATTTAATCTGTAAGCAAGAAATTAATGAATTTGTAAAAATTCAGTTTAAATAATAAGTCATTTGCAAGGAATATTGAGCTGATTATCAGCTGTCTGGAAGCTAAACATTTGACTATATGGGTCCTTGTATGCCTAAAAGCTGAAGTACCTGGCTGTGGAGGTGAGGGTAGAAGTGGAGAAGGGTCCATGACCTACGTGTGGCTACTGCAACACACTGCACATGTAAGGATTTTGGCTAATAATTTCATTAGAGGGGAGAGATGATCTATGCTTCCATCAAGTAAATTATTAAAAAGGATGTTTATTAAAATAGATATTTCATAGGGACTTGACCATCCCTTTTCCTTATACTTTGATATATTATGTTCCTTCTCCCTACATTAAGCTCTAAATTTTATGTCAGTAATATTTACGTACCCTTTTGTCTATTAATATGGTTTCAATAGGAAATGTTGATCACGGGTTTTGGTCAGAGCAAGTTAATAAAACATTAGCTTGCGCATGTTTGAGAATATTTTCATTCCATCCTAGGGGCTGGTATAAAAACAAAGGCAAGAACACAATACCATTCACTTGCACTGCAGCCACATGTGCAGTAGTGTTGGAATCTGGCCAAAATGTTGACAGTATGTAACTAATATATGTACATCTTGTGATTATTATTGTATACTGATGATGTCATACTAATTTGTAACAGGTTATATTTATAATGCTCTCATGTTTTTACACCAACCACGGTGGGATAAAAATATTCCAAAACGTCGGCAAACTGTTTTAATATTTGTAACTCACTCCAACCAAATCCCGTGATCGACATTTCCTAATTCTACAATGGTTAATATTGTTTCATTACGTATGTTTTAAACCTGTACCAAAAATGATGTTTTAAATCTTAAATGTTAAAAACAATTAAGTAAATTACGGTATACAAAGATAGTTACACTAAAAGCTCATTCAAATAATCGAAAAGAATAACAAGATTAGAAACTGAGTTGATAAAAATTAGTTATAAGAGGTATTCACTAACAAGCACCGACGCCACTGCACAGGAACTAATAAACCCCGAGTCACAGAAATTCACATTCACTACATTTTACTTCGATTCGTAAAGCCTTTATAACATTATTCTCCTTTAATTGCATAACATCTCGCCGCAAAAGCAGACATTCACGTTCTCAATTTCAATTCTGATTATCACAAAATCGTAAACAAAATCCAAACATTACCTTGATGATACCTATAACCCCACGTGCAGTATATACCCTTTCAGCCCACGTGTTCCTTGATTTTGACTTAGCTAAACCACGCTGTCTCTTTGAATACTCTTTGAACCACAGAATACCTACACCAGAGAGTATATAGTACCTACACTGCTCACGCTGGTCCTGCTCTGGTCGCAGATACCAGAGAGTATTATATGGCAGATACTGCTTATTATACTCCGCTGTAAACTTAACTGCACTTTAAGATCAAAACTCGAAGGAGAGGTGACACTACTATCCAATCGAGAGCTCCAATACTAACAATTTACGTTCTAACAAAGCTGTCGATTGAATGACAGTGTCCCCTCTCCTTCCAGCATGTGACTTTGAATGCAGCTATGGTTAAATTGAAGTATACTGAAAGGAGTTTTTGCACGCCATAGCATAGATTGACTATGGGCATAGCATACAGCACTATCAATCTTTTGCACATGCACAGATGCACACGTTATGCGAAACAAACTGCGCATGCGATCGATAGAGTTGTCCACTATGGCAAATGAGATAGTCCTGATCTTCAATTCAGGAAACGCTACTTACACCTTTCCACCTTTTTAGTTAGATATTTCATGTGCGCGAATCCGTTTTTACTCTCTCGCTACTGTTTACGCAGTAGAGAGAAAGTCATGTAATGCTGCAGGAAAAGCTGCGAATTTTCGGCAGAAAAACTCTTATTGCCGCGCCCTGGTAACGAAAATGATAAATCTGGTTGCTGAATTGAGAAAAAAAAAGTCCTCTAACACGTGGTGTTGCCAGAATCGATGTTTTGCGGGTCCTTGATACCGAAAAATCGATTGACGGCAAAAGTCTGTCGGTACGTCCATCTGTGAACAACGCTAGGGTCTAAACCGCTCAGCAGATTTTCTCCAAAATTGTTATTCCCCAATCGATCTGGCTGATGTCACGGGTCCTTGAATTTGAAAAAAAAATTGAAAAAAAAATTGCTCCATCGTTTTTGATTAAATTTTGTTGTTGGATAGTGTGAAGGGCATTTAAGAGAATGATGCAGATTTTATTTTCGTTGAAAAATCCCGATTTTTCGAAAATTGCAAAAATTAAATTTTTTTCGGTGTCTTGCTACAACTACAATTGTGAAGATACCTTTTTTCTAAGCGAAATGTATTCATCAAAACCAGATCTTCAAATAAGATCCTGTTTAATTTTTCGAAAATATGAGTATTGTTTGTGTAATTTGGCGTCAAACATAGTCGCCCGCTTCAAATTTCCTGCGCTTGGTCAACGTAATTTGAGATGTGCTGAGAATTGCTTGGAAGAAATTGGCTGCTGCGTAAGTTAGAATTAGTATATTATTTCACATTTCTTTGTTCGTTTCTTACTTTCGAGCTTGTGTTATATGTTAACAAATTCATCTTTTAGAATTTCTTTAAAATCTATTTGATCATCCATATTTTTTGTCCGTGTTGCGAATAATATATTTGTATTTTCAATGTTTTGATGTATTTCCTTTCAAGCAATTGAAATTTACCCAATTAGGTTTTCTCTCTTAAAATACGATTTAAATGCAACACGAAAGAAAAATTGCTAGCCTTCAGGAAATATCAGATTGTAATGCAACAATGGCATTCCGGCCCGCGAGACGGCAGCTGTGGTTCTGTGAAACATTGTTGGGACATGAATTAGCAGTATGAAATGCAGTTATAATTGTCAAATTTGTGTTGATATTGGCTTGAAAATATTTAGTTTTTACACCAAATGTTCTAGAAATATTTGTAACAATTTTTTACAAAAAATGATGACTTAAGCTGATGGACATACCGATTTTCGCTAGGGTATTAATTCGGAGAGAAATTGCCGAATAAATAGTATTACGTAACCATTACTAAGGGTAAGAAAGTATGTGCTGTTTTAGAACCACTAGTTTTTCATTGAATTATTCTTTTCATACTTGCTCTGGTCACATAATTACAGCAACTTACGGCTTCACTTAAGGTAAAAAGCATGGATGAATACTGTTAATGTATGGTAAATAGTTTAATGTTTGTTAACGTGATTTCATTGTACTAAAATCGAATCATTATTTGATTATAGATTTTTATCCCAGTTCACCTAAGGATATCCTAAAACACTACATTAATAATCCAAACAAAACAAAAGCTATTTGGAATTTTGTAAAAACAATCTTACCAGTAAATGACAAAAAAAAAAAATATTGAACTAGTCCATGAACACAAGAATAACAAACCGTAATGAGACAGCCAGTATTATTCAACAAATACTTCTCTGAAATTGCTGGTAGACTTCTACAAACAAGTAATCCCAACACTACACCTCAACAACCACCACCTTTCTTGTCTGCTAAATTTCCTTCAGCAATAAATTTTCACTCGAAAAGGGCGATACATTCAAAAGTACTGTACAAACGTCTCTAATTGGTCAAGAGCATGGTGGAAATAATGGTGTTATTTCCATGGTCAAGGGTAATTCATGTCCCCACTGCCCCCCCCCCCCCCACATACACATACACAAACACACACCCACACACACAAAACGTCGTAGTTTAGTGAGCCTGCCCTGTGGGGGCAGCACTGAGACGAAGTATACAGCTGATGTTGACATGCAGTTTACAATGCAGTTTAATCCTGCTGGCCTCCGTTTGAGTAGCATTGAGCAGCGCTTATTTAATATAATTTAGAATTTTTCCTACTTAGGAAGAAAGCTGTGTTCCGGAGGTAAATGCCCGTCAAATCAACTTCGGCGAACGCTCTTTCGTATTGGCGATTCTCTAAAAGAACGATGAAACCTCAACAATACAAACAGTTTTTTGTGTTAGATTTCGAAGCAACTTGTGAAAGGGGTGCGCAAATCGTACCTCAGGTGAGCGCAGTCAAAATACCAGTTATACCATAGTGTTTCAGTGTATGCATTTTCACAATCTACAACACCTGTAATTTTGAAGAAAAAATCACCTTTTCTCTCTCTTGTAGGAAATAATTGAATTTCCGTGTTTGAAAGTAAATGCATCATCTCTTGAAGTTCAATCAGTTTTTCATCAATATGTTAGACCTACAAAACCCCTTACATCATTTTGTACAGAGTTAACAGGAATTACCCAGGTAAATGGTGAAGAAATGTTATGAAGATTTTTGATGTGATTTTTACTGAAATTTGAGTTCATAAAAATTCAATAATATGTTTTAATGTTGAAGGAAATGGTTGACGATGCTCCAGAGTTTGCAGAAGTGTTTCATAGTTTTCTACAGTGGGGAGAAGAGCAGCATATGTGGGATTTACCTCAGCAAAATATAATTGTCACTTGTGGTGATTGGGACTTACGAATTATGTTACCTAATCAGTGTCAGCAGTCGAATCTTACAGTTCCATTATTTGCAAAACAGTGGATTAATATTAAAAAGGTAAGGTAAATTTATCTTCTTTGAAAACTTTGGAAGATTGTAAATGAGGTGTCTGTAGTAATTTTTTAATACATGTTCTTGGTAAGGGGAAAAAAAAAAAAAAGACGTACAAACCATAAGTTCACTTGTGGTTGAGAGTAAAATATTTCAACATCACAGTGTCTATTACAATAATTTGAAATTTCTTATGATAATTGTTAAGATTAGAAGAACAAATGGATTTGTTTTATTTTGTAAGCCATTTAATAAAAACTAATTTATGAAAGTATTTTCATATAATTTAATGGTTAATATAAAAAACTTGTCCAAATAATGATATGTCCACCCAAATGAGGTGAAGGGAAGAAAAAAGAATTTGTGCACTAGTGGCCATACATACCAGAAATGCTTTTAACTCTGTCAGGAAGAGGAAGCGATTATTAAAGGTCCTACAAACATCAAAATTGATTGGATTTTATATGTGGATTTCTTGTACTGAGCTATTTATACTGACCTGTGGAATGTGATTTCTACGATGTGTGTTGTAATTGTAAATATCAGTATAGCAAGAAAATATGTTCCCACTTAAATAAGTGAATTTTACCAAAAATTACAGATTTGTAAATAATAGGCAAGGCACATTTATGTAATTATGGTAAGATTCCAAGCTAAATGAAGAGAAGGCTGCTGGAGTTGCATAGTTGTCATTTGCTTATTATTTGTATAATTTTCTGCAGTGTAAGTCTGGATACTGTAGGGTGAGTATGCCATATCTCAGGAAGGAAAGTATATTTGTTAAAGATTACATGCAACAAGCTGCTTGTAGGCTAACAGAATTTGAAAGAATTTGGATGCATAATATAATTAACTTAATTTAGTTATATGGATATTCCTTTTGAGGTTTGACTGAATTGGGAGACACTGAAATTTTGTTACTGTAACATCAGCCAATAGCATATTGCTCATTTTCAATGGTGCATGTGATTGCCGGTTTGAAATGCAAAGATGCATTAAAACTGTTTTTCCTTCATTAACTATTGATTTGTTATTATGAAACCTATATAATACTTCTGAAATCATACTATTTATTTATGGCAATAGTACAGGCTTTATTATAGGCAACAGTATTTACATCTGATGTACCCCTAATCAGCAATTGTATAATTATTATAATTATCATTTTATATTTAATTTATTTCAGTATTTCATATTAAATTGATCATATATCAATATCACAATCGATAACGTCGATGAACCGAAGGAAAAGTATTGTTAAGAGTTATGTCGATCACATGGCCTGCTTCGCCATAGAGACTATCAAAAGACCTTTTGAAAACTTGAAGATTAGGTGGTCACTGCATTCTGAGGTAGTATGTTCCAGATATCAACAACTTGATTTCCCAGAAAATTCTTGTGTTGCATTAGATTATGCCTAGATTTCATGGGTTTCATACTATGACTTCATAATTGTGGATTTTTAGATTGCTGGAAGATACTGCTAGGGTTGAAGTTGTAATGCCCGTGCAGGATCTTGAATATTTCAATTACATCAATACATTGTCTTCTAGCAGCAAGAGTCAGAAGCCGAAGTGTCGTTAGTTTCTAATAGTAAATCATGGTTTTGAGGTTGAAGGGATACCCATGGCTCTTCTTCACACATTTTCCAACCAGTTTACATCTTTAAGGAGATAGTATTCCAAAGGTGACGTGCCAAAGTCAGTTATCAGGAGAATGTAGGTCCTAATGTAGTGAGGTAAATACATTGCTTCTTATAGTGTTGAAGGCTTTATGAAGTACGAATATAGCCTTGTTAGCCTTTTGTGCGATGTAACTCGTGTGCTTTTCCCATTTGATATTTTTAGTGATAATGGTCCTTAAATCCTTCATGACTTAAGTTTCACCCAGATTCCTTCCGCCTATTTGGTAATTTTGATTTAAGTTGGATCCTCCAATATGCATGACCATACGTTCAAAGGAACCATAAAAAATCCTGACCATTCACAAACTCTCTTCAAAATTCCAATTTTTAAGTGGTACGTTACTTACTTATGATATTTTCCAAGAAGTAACTGTAAAGTTATGTGTAAAAGCACTGAAAATATTGAAGCTGTGATTCTATTCCTACTTTGAGAAATTACTCTCTGAAAATTCATCTTTTTTCATTTGCATTCCATAGATTTGGCTGCAAATATTTTCTAAATAAAAACATACAAGGTAGGTAAATAATATCTCAATTTGTAGGCCAGAGTATACTGAATCCAATGCCTTTTATTCTTGAAAGCTAAAACAACTTAGAGCTGAGTAATTTAGAAAAGAGTAAATGTCTTCAAACGTGAAAAATGGCGCACTGCATAAAAGAAAAATGACCACCATTTGTAAACCAAGTACAATAAAAAAATTAAAGATGTTTTTGAACAGCCAAAACATAAGTAAATTTATATACAAAGTATTAATTTTTTTGGAGATGGTCGAGCAACAAATTTATTAAATTCTGAACAATTAAAATATTGACCGTTGCTGACTTTTTTGTTGCTAATTAGTTTAATACCATCTTCCTGCTAAAAATTATAAGGTTCAGGTGTACTGAATAATGTAATCATTGTAGCTGTATCATAGAAGTACCAGGGACATGACGTAGGTATGTGATACAAATGGAGTTCTGTGAGATCTGGAGAACTACCTTAGAGACCAAGAGCAGCGACAGCTATGAAGTGCACATTGACTTCATGTTGAGTGAACCTTTTTACTATCTTGTATACATATGGAGTAATATACATAGTATAGAGAAAGTTATGTAATGCTGCAGAAAATCAATTTCGAGATTTTAATGGAAATACACGTTTTGGGGTCCCCTGGTACCGCGTGTCTGTCCGTCCGTTTGTGAACACTCCTAGCGTCTAAACCACATGCACAATCTTTTCCAAATTGAAGAAATCCCTGTCCACATGGCTCTAGTTGATGCTTTGAAATTTTGAAAAACATTCTTTAAAATTGGGGGGTACTTCACATGAACCCCTCCAGACATTTTCAAAATTTTCTCAAAAACGGCTCCAAATTTGTTCTTTAAATTTCTTGTAAGAATAGAGAAAAATACACTTATAAAGGTGGCATAGGTCCGATTTTCACGATATACTCTGAATCTTTGAAAATTGCAAAAGTTTGAATTTTTTTGTGTGTCTTCCTACAACTACAAAATTAATGACAGATTTTCCCTTCAAATGAAATTTTTTTGTCCATAAATAGTTCTTTCATTAAGTTTATGTAGATTTTTTTGAAAATTTTAGTACTTTTCATGCAATAGTGCATAAAATATTTGCAATTAAAAAAAACACGATTTTCTCAAAAACAGCTCCAAATTTTTTCTTTGAATTTTTGGCAGGGTTGGTGCCAAATATACCCTATACAATGACGTAAACGCTGTATTGCTATAGTCTTTTGTTGTTGTTTTCAAATTACAAAAATGTAATTTTGTAAATTGTCTTTCACATCAATTATATTTACATTAGAGGCGATTTCTTCACATTATTGTATTTATGAGTATATGTGCTTTAAATAATGTGACAAATTTTCTCGAAAACTCAACAGCTTTTTGTTAAAATAGAGTTCAAAATTTGGCATTTTCAGAAATGCTCATACACCATTTTCTCAAAAAGTCTCCAAATTTTATTTTAAAATTTTTCCAATGCTAATTGCACTGTTTAATGTGCCATAATGTTTATTTTCGTGTAGTCTTGTTTTTTCAAAAATTATACAAATATAATTTCTATTAAATGTCTCTTGTGCTGTTAATAAGCACATTTTCACCAATTTGTATACATTATTGAATTTGTGATAGGAAGTTCTTCAAATTACTTCAAACGAAGTTTTCCAAACACTCAATAGATTCCTGTGAAAAAGAGCTTCAAATTTTGCATTTACATTAATGCTTAACACCATTTTCTTAAAAATTCCTCCAACTTTTTCAATGAGTGAGTTTTCAATGAAAATAGGTTTTAGCCTTCTTTAATATTCTTAAAATAATATTTTGGTTCTACTATTAGAAAACTGAAAAGTTGAGAAAATTTCAAAAAAATGTACTTTGGGCAGCAATAGATGGCAGCAGGCAAGGAGGAGCATGACTGTACAGTACCTGCCCACACCAAGAAAATTAGAAAACTTCACTTTGAGAGAGTCTGTGCCATTTTGTAGTACTTCTAGTTTCGTTTTAAGTGTGGGATGAGAGATCATAGGAAGTCCTTCACACAAGATATTTTGGGATTGTACAATGTTGTTCATAGCAATAGTGCATTTTAAAGAAAGTGAATGTTTGCTTTGGATGCTAATTTTCAAAAGAAAATTTAAGTAGTTGAAAAATTGTTTGTAAATTTTATGTGCCTTTGTGAGAACAACTGTGCTTGAGTACAAAAGTAAAAACAATGAATAAAATGAGTTAGTAATTTAAATTTGTTATGTATTTCAATTATTGTTCAGCCAGATACCAACATTATTAGAAAAAATTATAAAAACCTAAAATGGGCAAAATAAACTTTTCAAAAATAATACGATTTTTATAAAATTGTGAAGGTCCTAGCCTGAACAGTCTATATGAAAATAAATTTTAACTGAAGAATAACATTTTGAAATAGTAACCCAAAAGTGAACTCGTGCAATAATGTAAATGAAATTGAAATTGAGTACAAAAGTTTCAGGTGCACCATTGATCTGAATAGAATAATTGTTTGTTTTTTTCTTTCTTTATTTTGAGCTGTAGCCAAAATCTGAAGCAACCGCAATTTAATAGTGAATTTCAACCTGAATGTCCTTTTATATATTCTCCAGTTTTGTAATTTCTGTAATGTAAATTCCTTCTTTGTAAATTGATGTTTTGTCTTTTTGAAGTTTTTTATTAGATACCTTCATAGATTTTTAAAACCGATTTCCAGGTATTTGCTGAAGTGATGCATTTTTATCCAAAGAAAGATCTGACTGATATGATGAGAATTCTTAAATTACCACTCCAAGGCAGACTACATAGTGGAATAGGTATTTTTTATTTTTCTTATGAATTTGAAGGTTGCAAATTGTCTTGAGTGATTGTTCATTTATGTTTATTTTCAGATGACTGCAGGAATATACACACTATAATGTGTGAAATGATCAAACGTGGTTGTGTTTTACAAGCAACATCTTATCTGGATGGATAAAGATTGATAGTATTTTAATAAATGCATTCTTTGCATTTCCTGAAAATCTGCAGGCTGTGATGTGGTGCCATATCTCACATAATCTAATGAAATTTATATTGTGTCAGGAATTTGTGGAGTGATTTTCCAAACGTAGGTGAAGAAAGCCCTCTTGAGAGGTGGGGCTTTGGAAGAAATTCACATATGGATGAATCGTTCTCTTTGTTCTGAGAATTATTTGCATTTGTAAATATTGAACAGGACGAAAGGTGGAAGATTCAAGAGATTTGTAATGTATAATGTTCATTGTTGTAGGTTACTTTTTTAAATACAAAGGCAGGCCTGTCTTTATTTTCTTTTATTTCTGGTTTTGGTTCTAACTTCTCTTCTTCCATTCTTCCAGTTTTTGTTGCCTACCACTTGTTCTTCTGAGATTCCTCTTAAAGCAGAGGATACTTCTGTTCATGTCGTTAGCTGTTTACCTCGCTGTTTATCACCGGGAGAGGTGGCTCAGTGTATCAACTAATGTCACAGCAGTGTCTCTGACCAGGAGGTCCTAGGTTCGAGTCCCAACAGTGGCAGGATTTTTGACTAGCATTTCAGCGAGGTCGAATTCAGTCGCTGTCTGGAGGAGCATTCTAGCGGCCAGCTGCTCTGATTGGTAATTTCTCATGGTTTCTCTGATCAACAACAGGCGAATGCGGACCACAGACTGCGCACAATCTTTCCTTTCTCTTCCTTGTCCTATCCTCACCCCTTACACACACTAACACTAATGTGCACGACTACCACACACGCCGGGACACCAGTTGGGGCTTAGAATTTGACCTGGCTGTGGCGGTGCCCTACTGGTTGGGGAAAACTTTGTTAGTCAACGGTAGATCGGCGACGGATCTCGCCATTCAGCAGGGGAAGATCACCGTCGCCTCCTGATGAAAAAACATGCACTACATTTATGGTACTAATGACCTCAGTGTTCCCAGAATCACCAACAGTCAATCAATCTCGCCTTTTATAGCAAGTTTATTTCGGTGAGTTTCTTGTCCAGGAGCCCTATGTTTGTACAAATGTAGGCGGTTTTCTCCTTGGGAACCCATCTCTTTTCTGTTATTTAAGACTGATGGTGCCTACTTAATCCATAAACATTCACAAAACCATCACAATATTTCAAGATGGCGATGCGAGTGGATGCTCATTTGTATATCCTGTGGTAGTTCTCTTTGCCTCGAGAACTATATTTATAATACTTGAGATTTACGTGTATGAATACTAGATATTTACATCAAGAGCTTCAACAAAAAATGCCCCTAACACAGAGCCATCATATTATATAATAAACATATTCAAGATGTACGTGAAGAAAATCTATGACTTACGAAAAAAAAATTCAATGACATGTTGCAAAAGTATTTAATGGAAATGTGCCCCTATAAAATAAAAGGATTAATGGAATAGAAAATGTATTAGCTTTATAAATTATTTTGTATGTGTGTGTTTTAAGTATTTTATGTATTTTCTTATAAATTGTATTTTATGTGTTACGTTTTGTTTTAAACAATTTTTAAGTTATTAATATTTGACAATGCGTGAAACTTATCACTGTATAAAGGCTCCCACAGACCGGCGCGGTAAATCCGCAGCGGGTGCGGCGTGGAAAGTTCCGAACTAGACGCGACCGCGGAATTTGAGGGACCGTTCACACCCGAGCGTCAATTATAAGTCAGCGTTTGGTGACGTTTGGCAAGATCGCACGATCCAGAGGGGAACGAAGAACTCCCGAATACTGGCAGACTTACTCGAAACTCGAGCTGCAGCGGAAGAAACGCGTCTGTCTGCGATACAAATTTCGCCGCCGATTAAACGTCGCCAATCCGTTGCCGCGACGCTCGCCTGCCGCGCAGGTCTAAACGTGCTTATAAGGCCAATCCGCGTAGGCTGCGGATCTTCCGCGTCGGTCTGTGGGAGCCTTAAGTGTATTGGCAAATAATAAAATTAAAATAAATAAATTATAATTAGTAATTATTATTATTAAATAATAATAATTAAAAATCAATATTATGACTATTAATATTAAACAAGGAATATTATGTCTTAAGAAATATTTTTATATTGAATTATGTCTTGTATTGAATACCTCTTTATCTTTGAAGTTTCTTGAATTAGTGTTTACGATCCATTAGTTATATTTCTATATTTACCATTTTTAATGTTTCTTCAAATAGCAAAAACAAGTAGGTCTTCTGCTCTTAGATTTATTGGTCAGTATTTATGACAAAATGAGAAATAGATAAGCAAGCAAAACTCTTTGCTTGCTCTCAGAAAAAAAGAGAGAGGGGGAGGGAGGGGGGGGGAGAGAGAAAGAAAAATAAACCAATAACCACAAAGAAATGAAATGAACATGGCAGTAATACAAATGTTACTAGTTGAAAATGTAATGTTGCACTTTTGAGAATCTGTGATAGTATGACAACATATGAGGATAAAAGTTAATATGTAATGCATTTGTTTGGCAACATCTGAGTGGAAAATAGTGAATGGTCTATGGTATATGAAACTAAAAGCAAAAGCATGGCCATGCAGTGTGAAGTCCCTTGGCAATCACGTGATAATTTTTCACGAGCGTAAAGTGCCATGACTCACAGTTGTGAAATTGCAACCCTGAACAACTGTCGCTTGTTTTGAATTTGTCATTTAGTGTGTGCTTATTGCCAACAAAATGTATGTTCACTTAATGTACCTTGATTTCCTATTGAGCATATAAAAAAATACTTAGTGTAGTTTGTAACTTCTATCTTGTCTTGAATATCATGGTTGAGATCCAAAAAGAAACTAGTGGTGCTGCAACAGCACAACTTTCCCCTATTATTGTTACATAATACTGTACTATTGCAACTTCTAATCTAATAATACTTTAGCCATCTTTTAATAAATTCCAAATCAAACTGAGTGCCAAGTATTCAAATAGAAAATACAGGATGATCCACAATTTATTATATCCCTATTTTTATTTTACTCCTATTTTATAATAAATGATGTAATATTAATAATTCTAGTGTTTTATTATGCTCTATTTTATGCCGTTACGTGGCATTATAGAATTGTTACATATTCTAGTTTCTTGCTGGTCAGATCACTAAGTGAAGATGGCGCAGAGACTAGACGTTACTGACCATGCTCTGATTGCAGCTAGGATGGAAGTATGGCGGTCGCCTGTAATGGTGCAGAGATGGTGGAGACGGGAGAGGGGGAGGCATGCGACGAACGTGAACACGATAAAGAGATTGCATGCGAATTTGTTGTGTATGGGTTCGGTTAGTCACCAAAAGGGTGCAGGGCTCTCAAAGAGTTGTCACTGAAGAGGCTAAAATCAAAGCTGCTGCCATGTTTGCACAAAGTCTAAAGAAGTCCCTAAGATAATATCATAGGGAATCTGGTTTATCTTTATGGTTTGGTCCAACAGATAATGAAAGAGATCGAATGGAGGCCATGGAACACAATTTTGTCCCCGCTTTGTCACTGGAAGAACGTGATTTTAGGATGAAGTTTGCTGAATTCACATTGTAATGGATAGAAGAACTAGGTATCCTGTGTCACATTCTGTGGTTAGACGAAGCAGTGTTCCATGTGGGTGGATTCATAAATTGCCATAACTGCTATTACTGGGCCCCTAGTTACAACAGATCTAGAGCTACAATTGAAAAATTGCAGTCATGTCCTTCGCTGTGTGGTATGATATTTGTGATGACTCTTATTGGTTCTTACGTTCTTCATGATACAATAAATGCAGAAAGGTATGTGCACTTACCTCAAACTTTTGTTTATGCCATTGTGTCAACCTGAGACAGATTGGACAATTTGCACTTCAGGCATGATGGGGCACTTACCCATTTTGCATTGATTTCGCGAGAATGGCTTGACAATTTTTTTTTCCGGGTTATGTTATTGGACGATGCAGAAATGTTGAGTGGCCTGCGAGAAACCCAGACTTGACCCCTTTGGATTTTTTTCCTTTGGGGGTGTTTGAAAGAGAAAGTGTGCCAGAAAAATGCGTGACTTGGACACTCGGGAAGCAGTCGGTAAGGAAGAGTGTGCACAGGTACCAAACGACATGTTAGCAAAAGTCTATGAAGAATGTTGGCTGCAACTCCAACCGTGTGCTACTAATGCTGGTGCTTATGTTGAAGTATGAAATGCCAAGGACTATAGTACATTTTAGAATTGACAGCAACCTTGCAACATTGTTAATGACAGAATAAAATTGAAATGAAAATAGGGATATAATTGTGGATCACACTGTACATAATTTCAAAAGTTTAAATCAAAATGGCTTTCTGTTATTGAATCAAGTAAATTGTGTTCAAATCCTACAAAAAGTTCAAAGAGAAAAGTAGAAACAAAAATATTTACCGAGACTGGGTTTCGAATCCAAGCAGTGCAAATGACTTATGTCTCTTACGACAGTGTGAAAGAGTCTACCTAATAAGTGAACGCACAATTTTTCTTTTGAGTTTGTGACAAGTGGCTTGACAGATTGAGTTAGAAGTGATTCTAAATTGAAGATTATGGTCCACAAACATACAGAAACTACTTCAATCACAAATATTTTTGCTCTACATATTCATTATTCATCCTGCAAAATGCAATTCCTGCAAAATGGTCCTGTGTTTCAAGTAGTTCTGTGAAGACATTTTTAGGAGAAATAACTAAAATATGAGTAGCATTTAAACTGTATATATGTTGTTAAATATTTTCAAAATACAAAAATACTTTTTATTGATCTGACATTGAAAATTTTGAATTTTAATATACAATCAAATATGGATAACGCATAGGTTGATAACACAAATTTTTGATATTTCGAAGCAACTTTTCATTCCCTGCAGCAGTATTTAAAATTACGTTTTTGAGAACTCAAACTTTTGGTAAGCTGAAGAAAATTTATTTTTAGAGCCATTTCAAGATATCGATTAATAGATTTTGGAGACCACATCACATTATATTGTCACATAATGCATTACCAACTGTCTGGAAGGGAGTTGGGCACAGTGGTTAAAACCTTGTGCTTGTGCAGTTTAATCAGCCAATCGTACAATATAAGTGTGGAGATTGATAAATCATCAAAATGTCTTATTGTAGGTGGAACATATTTCACTGTTATCGAAGAGTTTGGTACAAAACTGAAAGTATCTTGTGAAATTTGTAAGCCTGCTAAACAGGCAATGATAAATGGTTCCTACAATGTGATCACAAATTTCAAGATAGTTGAAGCTAATAATAAGCAGTAATATTATAAATTCAAAATGCTCAGAATGATGTACAATAAACTGAGGCTTTCACTGATCATTCTTTTTACTAGGAAACTCGAGAATCACATCTTAGAGAATTCATCCTTTTGTGATGAGTTTAATTTGAGAACTATAAAAATGAGTGGTCAAGAAGATCAAATTCAAACAAAATATGATGATCTTGTTACAAAATTCATTGTTAATGGTATGAGACCTTTATAAATTACAATTTCAAGAAGAAACATTAGTGATACAGTGTTTGAAAAACTAGTAGTGTTATAGGGAAATGTGTCCAATTGTTTATAATTGTAAACCATAACCAAGTTTTGAGAAATAAATTGTGAAACTGGATCCCTATTGGTTGTATTTTGTATTTTAAAATAATATTTTGTGTCTTAAATACTTTTATGAATATGAAGATGAACTTTTCTCTTTGATTCTATTCACGGGTATTCATTAATAGATCATGGTGCTTTACTTCAGGAAATCAATTTAATTATTAAAGGTGGAAATGAATTTAACTTTTAAAGGTTGTTTAAAAGCTTGTGTTTTGTATTAATAATGGTTTTGGCAGAGTAATGGATCTTCTGAGTTACAGCCATATTCTCATTCATGGGTTACTTGAAAGTAATCCGCAAATCAAGGAATTTATGGATGTGGTTAACACTCTTTTTACCGTTGGTTCTTAATCACAAACTCTGGTCATCCAATGATTCGTGGATTTGAGGTTTACCCTTGACTTGAATGTTCCTGTAAATTTGATTGACTGTGCAATATCTAAATCTCAGGGTACAATTTAGAAAACTATGATCAAGCTTCAAGCACTATTTCCAGTTTCACATCATGTTGGTTTGCACGCTCTTATCATGGCTCAGGTTGCCAATTCGTTTAACATTTGTTGAAGAAATTAAAATTTTCAAATATTTTATTGACAAACACAACATTATTGTAGGTAAAGGTACAATTACAGAAAAGAAGACATTGGAAAACCTCCAAACTGATTTCATTGTTGTTTTGTGTTCAGCAATTGAAAAAAATATAAAAGCATGAAGAATTGTTTAAAAAACAGGAGTGAAAATAAAGTTTTTATTTTTATGATGACGGAACTACAATGCTGCCCATTCGTTTGGATGAGTGATTGACTGCATGTTTCTTCCCACCTGTAGAAGCATGACTGCAATATGGAAATGGAGTTAACACAACTCAAAATAAGTGATATTTGTTTGCGGTTGTAGTGTGTGGGTAGTTGATGTTGCTTGTATTATCTACCTTGTGAGATTTCTATACTTTCAGATCTTTTTTCGCTGGATATACTTTTCCAAACAAAAATAGGGTGCCAAGACCATTATTCAAATAGAAATTAAGTTAGATAAAATAGGTTATTCAATTGCAAGTAGTAGCTGTACAATTTTTTTTTTTTTTTCCTAGGGCTTTTATCCAGCCGACAGCCGGTTGCCCTTTACGTCCCGAAGGGACGCATATTCGACCATACACTAGACAAACACTTGCGGGCTCCTCTGATCTGGGGTCAGCAGAACGCGAGGCCCTCCGCGACAACACATACACACAAAGTCAAGGGACAAACAGCCATGCCCAAGGCGGGACTCGAACCCGCGACCCTTCGGACCGAAGCGCTGAGTCGGTACTCGCTCTTAGCCACCTCGGCCATCCGGGTCGGCGTACAATTTTTACATTGAAATTTACAATAAAAAGTTATGATTAACGATGTATGCTACTGAAACAGTAACAAATTCTGCATAATTGTAATAAAATACAAAGGTTGGAAATAATCCTGGCTTGGTTTTGACAGAGCTATTTTTCTGGCTTCTTCAGAAGATTGAAAATGGAATGATATTTTTGTCTTGAGATATACTGTAGTATATTCCAAAATATGTTGAATCTATACAATATTGCTTACTTTTCACATATAATATTCCAAAAATGTTGAAGTATATTTTGTGCTTCAGTGAATCCTCAGTATATGTACTGAGAAATCTCCTGCTATTTCTAGGAGATTGAAGGAGAAATCAGGAAACTGATGCAGATAACTATAATTTGACACTTGAAAATAAAATGAAAGCTATTAAAATTCAATTTTCTCGTATGAATTTCAAAATTCTGTTACATTTTGTAATATCCTTGACTTTAAAGAACATGTTATTAAATGTCATTTATTAATATTGATTATGATATTGATCTGACTCATAATATCTGACTCCACTATATTCAAGTAACACATTCTAAAAACGCCCTAAACAACACTACTTCTGTGTAATTTCTGTTCATTGTTAATGTGTATAATCTGAACTAGATTATAATTCCAATATCAAAAAAGTTATTAGCATATTCATTTATGACTGCACATACTACATAGCAAAATGAAATTTCAAAAAAATCTAATTGTACCCTCTTTATTGTATTTGAATTGGGACACTGCTAAAATACAATACATCTTCGGCAATTTTTACTATAATTCTGATGGATTGGAGGTGTTTACATTGTAGATAAATTGAACAGGTTTTGTATTAAGAAAAAACTTTTGATGGAAATGATGAAACAGTGATTTTAACTACCATAATCATATTCATATCAGTAATTCATGCTTAGAATAAGCAACTAATAAATATACATCAATATGAATATTTTCTCTCCAAATAGCAAATGCCAAAGGCAGGTTACCAGCATTAGCGGCGGCAGCGGCGGGGGCGGTGGTGGCAACAGCAGCAACAGCAGCAACAGCAGCAGCAGCAGCAGCAGCAGCAGCAGCGACAGCAGCAAGAGCAGAAATTGTGAGAATTGTATCAACTTCCAGGAATGCAAACATGGAACAAGGATTCAAGTAACACATTCTAAAAACACCTTAAAAGTATCAGAAAAGAATTTAAGTTTAAGAAGGAAAAACGAGAGCTGCAGTGTTTATCTACAAAACTGAGCAGCAAAATTTGAGTACTATATAGTTATGAAAGAAAGAGCAGTGAGTTTGTTAAGAAAATTGAATTTTGTGTACATATGAAATGAGTGATGCAATCAAATATGGACCCCTTTTGTTTTGTTTTGTTTTTATCAATTTGAGTTTGATCATTAAGTTTTACTCAATTTGTTCTCCAACAACTTATCAGAGCAAATAATGAACAGTATTGATTACGTTGAAATCATTTAGCAGGTTTTGCCATGTCTCTTCTTTTTATGTTTGCTTGTGTTTGTAACGTAGCACTCAATAATATTTGTAAAAATATTACTATACAGCACTATAGATTATTGAAATAAATTCACATATTTATTAATAGTAATCATTTTTGTGTATTTATTACAAGTGAAAAAACTTAACTGAATTTAACCAACGGGCTACTTAGCCTTTTTTGTATTCTTTCATTAAACCCATTTAATCTAGTTCAATTCATTTGATAGCAATTTATTGAAAAAATACCGTTTAAAATTTTCTCTCAATTTGCATCATTAAGTTAGTTCTAGGTTTTTAAAGTTAAGTGTTACGTTATTTACTTTATTTTGGGGTAAATGGAGGGAGAGCCTGGTATGTGAAAGAAATGTCAACTAGTTTGACGGAAATGACATAACTGAAAGAAATAATTAATAAAGAAATAAAAAATAACAAAGTGTTTGTAAAAAGATTCCGAACAAAGTAACTAGATTCATTCATGAAGACTGTCGAGGCTAATGTAGAAATGTGTGTAATGTGGAAAATACGTTTATTAATGAAAATGTTAACTCCAGAAGTGATCCAGTCAAGTCCTCCCCAAGTCAAGTCATTCCAAGCAGAGATCTCAGCTGGGATAATTCACAAAAAGCTAGAAAAAGAACAGCTTCCAGATATCAGTAATAAAGAGCATAATTCACAATATTGAACAGGTTGCTTTTAAGTAAAATAATACACAAATATGATGGGTAACTCCTAGTAAAACACGGAGTGTTTTTCTTAAAATATTGTTTTTCATTATAAATCCCATTTTCTCATAAACTATTCCATTTCTCATAACTATTCTCATTCAATCTCATAACATCCATTTTCTCATAAACTATTTAACCCAACTTATTGATTCCTTTCAGATTACTCTACTAAATAGTTTAAAGCTGTTATTATTGAAGAAGTTAGTATTATTTGTTTCAATTTTATAAATAAAGGGTATAGCTGAATAAGGCTGTGAAAAGTGCCCTCAAACCAAATCGATAATCACGATGCTCATGTGAAAGAATACAAAATGACATAGATTCACAAAAAATTAGTCTCTTAATGGAATCTTTTGGAGAGATACAATGAGAAACGAGTTTTGCATGTTTTATTTTTCTCTCAGCATCTATTATGTCAGTATATATTAGGCTGAAAAAATTGGAGAAACGGGGAAACTTAGTTGAATTTGAAGGTATTTTTATTGACGGTTTTTGACGCCATATTCATAAAGAGCATCGTGATTATCGATTATCGTGAGCATATGAGCATCGCGATTATCGATTTGGTTTGGGGGCACTTTTCACCACGTTATTCAGTTATACCCTTTAACATTCATTTTTAAAAAAATGGGGGTCTAAGAAAAAAAATTTCAGTTTCCTGCTAAACAATTCTCTTCAATGTAGATCAATACAACAATAGTGGAGATAATATACAGTAAAAATTTCAGGTTGGTATCTCCTACAGTTTCGGAGATAATGGGTCATTATTAAGAATTTAACATGAACTGGATAACATAGGAGGGGGAATCTCACCATAAAAGAATGGTGCAAGTCTCATTTTCATCGAAATCCCTGAATTTTTGAAAATAGAAAAATCCCCGAGTTTTTTCTGCTTTATCCTACAACAAATTTATTGAAGATAAATTTTTCATTAATAAAATCTGTTGAAAGAGCTATTGCTAAATAAAGTCATGTACAATTTTTTGAAAATACAGCTCCAATTTTTTGTTTACATTTTCTCCTCATTCTTTGTAAATACGTTTTTAAATACATACTCAAAATGCATTAGGTTTTGAATTTGTAAATAAATATGTATTTCAAATACTCAAAATACAGTAAATACAATAATTTTACATTGTAACTTTTTTTTTGCAACAGTGTACTGTAATTGTCAATTAGAATAAATAACTAATTGACACTTGTCAACTTCTGAACAATAGCAAAACTTTCTAATATAAAATACTTTCACTTACACTTTGACTAAAACTTGTACTTATCAAATATAAAATGCTTTCACTTATATTTTCACACCAAATATAAAATATCAAAAGTATATCTAACTCAAATAAACGGAATTTCCTTTTAAAATGACCAGTTTTTCAAACAAATCATAAGACAATAAACCCCTATTTGGTGAATGTATAAAACTAGCATTGGAAAACAGTTGTTGAACTGGTGCTGATGAACATAAAGCAGTGTTATAAGAAATGAACACTTTTTTTACTGTGAGATGATTGTCTAGCATTTTTAGAGAGCTTTATCATTTAAATATGAAGACCAAGTTCAACAACTGAAAGGAACTTTTATGTTCATTACAATGAGGTCCATTTACTAGTAGAATCAATCAAAATGTTATCTTCATCTGTATTTCAAGTATTTTTTGAAAATACAACTATTTTATGTATTTAAATTCATCTCTCAAATATATGTCCAAAAAACTCATTGAGTTTTTCAAATACAAAATGCATTTAAAATACGTATTTCAAATAAAAAATTTTAATACTGCTCAACCCTGGTATATATGAGAAATATATTTTTTTTACTGGTCAGAATACCTGAATTATTTGTGTCAGTCACTGAAAGGTTGCGAGATAGATGCCTGTCGCGAACAGATACTGCATGTATACATTTCGTTTGTATTTAATTTCTCAGAATCATTTTGGTGTCCCACTTTGAAACCTACCATACTAAAGTAGAACTTTTCAGAGATTACAATGGCATTCTTTTCAAATTTTAAAACTCGAGTTTTGGGTCAAATTTAAAAAATAAAATAAAATAGGTCTGAAAATTCATTTTTAAAAATTTAATGAATTCAATACATACGTCAAAGGAGAGAGCATCTTTTGTTCTTTAATATCGCAAAATACTAAATTTCTGTCACAATTACTGCACGAGTTAAAAATGATTATCTTTAGCAATGCGTGAATTTTTTCGAGAATTTTGAAAATTAATATCTAAAAAAATGTTATTTTCGAAAAAGTGAAAAAACAGGTGTTTCATATTTTTGCTTATACTTTCCGCAAAAAAAAAAATCTGGGACATCGAGGTCAAATTACATTTGTGCGATTTAGTGTGGAATGACCCGTATGTAGAGACTCGCAGAGCCGAGGATATCCTGAAAAATTGCCGAAAGAAAAAATCTACTTTTGTGGTACAAATGAAGAAAAACATTAATTTGTGTATTGGGGTGCAAATTAGATAGCTCTTTTTCCCACAGTCCTATGATTTGCCCGATTTTAGGCCGTCATGTCTTCCCGTCAGGATTGCTATTTACTCCTAGTTCACAAATTATGCTGAAGACCTCTCGAGGCTACAACCCCGTTCGCAGGGCCGGATTTGCTGTGGTGGGGGACCCTGGGCAAAAATATGGTGGGGAAACCGCAGGAAAAATATCAAAATCGCATTGAAATTATTTATATTTATTAATTTTGGACTACTATATAATACATGCAATTAATCAAAGAGGCACTTTCCTCACACTCCTTGCCGCAAAATCGTCAATCACATCATCAAAACTTATTTCTCTCAAAATATCGTTACCGTAAACCGGGTGCCTTGCCTTGTGTATTTTATGTGGCGATAATTATTGAAATACATGTCTTTGAACAAAAATCGTTCCCTAAATTTGGCATAAAGTCACTTTATAGGATAGGGTGGCTTAATGCCACAATTTTTATTGCGCGTCGTTCAATGGTACCCGCGGGGTGGCACAGTTTCAACCCTTCTTCATAATTGCTTTGTAGTAAGGAGTAATCAAACGGTAATGTAACGTTTAAAACTTTAATTAATGAATGTTTTTTAACGTTATTAAGTAAACATTCTGGCATTGGTATTGATAACAGAGAGCATATAATTTCCCCAAAATGTTTTTTTGGTCTGTAATAGCGAAGAATCCTCTTCTCACTTTCTCGTCCTTACGAAGGTACTTCGTAAGATGAGAAAGTTATATAATCGTCTGCCGGAAAACGACGAATTTTCGGATCTAAGGTCTAAATTTAATCAAACAATTTTGTTCCGTTTTTAAAATAAAAATTAATAAAAAATAAAAATTGCGTGTGTTTCACACAAAATTTCGCAAGGAATACTCATGCTTTTGGAAAATTGAACAAGACATTATTTTTAGACGTTTTTCATGAACACATTTCATTAATAAAAAATGTTTATCTTCATAATTGTAATTGTAGGAAGATGCCGAAATTTTTTTAAATTATTTCAATTTTCGAAATATCAGGGTTTTCAACTAACCATGAGACCTGCGGCATTTTCTGAAAGGACCTTCACACTATCCAATAACAATTATCAAAATTTATTAAAAAATTTTGAAGCCTTTTTTTTTTAAATTTTGAAAATGTCCCAGGGACTTGATTCATGTAAAGTACCCCCAAATTAAAATATCGGTTTCAAATTCAAGGGGCGCGACATCAGACAGATCGATTGAGGAATATCAATTTTGGAGAAAATAGGCTAAACGGTTTCGCCGCCGTTTTTGTTCAGAGAGAGACGGACAGGCGTTTTGCCGTCAATCGATTTTTAGGTATCAAGGACCCACAAAACATGGAATCTGGCTACATCACATGTTAGAGATTTTTTCTAAATTTATCCACTTTTGCGGTGCCAAGGCCCTGTAATGAGAGTTTTTCTGCCGAAAATTCGGCTTTTTGACGCAGCATAACATAACTCACTACCGTGGTAGAGATAGCGAGAAAGTAAAAATGAAGGATGAGATAAAGAGATAATGACAGGAGGAGATAATGAAGAATATGGTGTTTATTCTGTGTTGAAAATTGAGGTACAAAATTTAAAAGAGAGAAAAATGATAATAAAAAGGATGAGCATGAGAATTAGAAGATGATGAAGGAAAAGACGAAGGGGAAACAGGACAAGGAGGAGAAAAAGAAAAAGTCATGAAAGTTCCAAATGTTCCCTCAAAATGTTCTTGAAAATGCTTTCCTAAAGTTCCCCTAAATCTTCTCCCAAACGTTCCCCATCATATTTAGTCAAAAGCTCCCACGACTTATCCTCCGAATGCTTCCCAACATCCTGCCCCAAAAGCTTCCCCAAATGTTTTGCAAACATTCCCCCAAAAGTTTCCGAAAATACTCCAACACGGTCTCCCAAATGCTCCCCAGAAGTTCCCAAGAAATCCCCAAATGTTCTCCCTAATCCCCCACCGCCACAGTGTTCTGTAAAATCGTCTTTACATTTTCCACCCTTATTTCCGTACTTGTTAATCTGGTAATTCAAAAACTGAATTTAAGTAGTTTTAATTACGAAACGCTTTTATAAATGTTAGTGGCGTATAGTACTTACCCTGCCGGATGAAACAGGAAGTTCGGAATAGCTACAGTACACAGAAGGGCCCGAAAGAAACCCCAAAACACAAAAGAGCCCCACAGAAAAAATGTAAAAGTGAAAATAACTTCACACCGAAACCCAACTTTCAGCGTTTCCGGCAAGCCGCGACGGAACCATAGAAAAGTAATAGAACATCCCTAAAAAATCTTCTATAGATTGCAGTATAGACAATAACACTCATATCTCATCCTGGGACACAATACACACGGGATTTGTGGTCCGTGGTTTCTTATAAAGGGGAATAATCCGTCATCTTTCCTTCGCATATTAAATATAGAGGGGATATTTCTGTCACAACGAAATTTAACACACATTCAAATTCTGTAGTTTTTGTATTTTCTACCCATAAATCAAATAACCATTACGAGTATGTTTTACACAATATTGTAAAAACAATAAAAATGCTTTAATATAAGTTTGGGAAATAAATTTTTAAATGTTCAAATGTTAACGATTTTATTCTTGAATCTCACTTGGACGTACACCGTTCCAGCAAGTAAATGAATCGAAAAAATGCCAAAATACTAAAGAAACACTAATTTTCTTTGCAAACACATCTTGACTTATATAAAAGAATATTGAAAAATTACCTAAAAATAACTGACAAGACAGAAAATAACACCTAGATCTCAAAACTAAACGAACAGCAAAAATACACTAAGGAAGCCAGTTACACTAAACCTGCTGCTAAAAAATAAAGTTAAATGTTTAAAATATTTCAAGATATTCACTTACTATGTTCAAAACACTTTGAGTAAATTATTTTTTCAAATTGTTACTTGAAAACACACGAAGAAATATACTTACCAATTTGCGAATCTTGACGAAAGGGTCCTCCCAAGAGTGTCTCCTGTCGTGGACCGAGAGGAACTTTCTTGTTGGGCGAATAATTCACCTGAAAAACACTATTATAAATAAAGGCAAATATTACTTGATAGTTTTTACTTTCTCGTATACATACGTATATATGGATCTATACTACGTATCTCTATGCGTAGTATAGAGAAAGTTAAGTAATACTGCGGAAAATCGATTTCGACATTTCAACGGAAATACACGTTTTAGGGTCCCATGATACGGAAAAAATGGTTCTTTTCAAAACGTCCGTCCGTCAGTGCGTCCATGAACACTGCTAGCGCCTAAACCACACGTACCATCTTTTCCTAATTGAATCCTCAGTCGATCTGGATGTAGTTGAAGCTTTGAAATTTTGAGAAACATTCTGTAACATTTAGGGGTACTTTACATGAAGCACCACGGACAGTTTCAAAATTTTCACAAAAACGGCTCCAAATGTTTTTAAAAAATATTTTGAAAGAATAGACCAAAATACATTTATAAAGGGGGCGGAAGTCCGTTAACCCGGAATTTTCGAAAATTGCGAAAGTTTGAATTTTTTCCGGCGTCTTTTTCTAATTATTACTTCACAACACACGCAGAAATATACTAACACTTTTGGGAATCTCGACAATAGGGTCTTCCCAGGAATGCGTGGAGACAGGGACCGAGAGGAAGTTTCTTCCTATTGGGCGAATTATTCACCTGAAAAACACAATTTTAAATAAAAGAAATAACATGACTTGACAGTTATTAATGTAGAAAATTGGTTTGTCGTCCTATCGGCTTCTTGCCGGGGTTTTCGACACTAGTGTGTTCATTAGTCTCTACGGTGCTGATGCAGAAATGTTGCCGATTACTACGGTATCCGTTTTGTGTTTCTATAGTGTAGAGAGACACAGACGCAATCTGTGTTATGTTGCGCTCCTTTATGAAAAGTAGCTTTGGTTACTACGGTGTCAGTGCATGTTTCTACGGTGCAGAGCAATATTGCAGTTGTGGCCTTAGCTTTTACGGCAGTATCTACGGTGTCAGTGTATGTAACTATGGTGTAGAGAAAAATTGCAGTTGTAATCCTGGCTATTATGGCCGTTACTATGGTGTCATATGTAAATTATTTTTTCTTTAAAACACGTAGAAAAAACCTGCCCTCTTGCAGATCTCGACCAAAGGCGAATCTCGACGAAAGAGTTCGGAGTGCGTCGTGACGTGGACTGAGAGGAAGTTTCTTCTTGGTGGGCGAATGATAGTTTTTAATGCAGAAAATTGGACGTACCGGACGTGTGTCCTCCGGTCAGCTATCAGGGTTGGATACTAGTGAGTGTATTAGTTTCTGTGGTGCTGATGCAGAAATGTTGCCGATTACTACGGTGTCCGTTTTATGTTTATATGGTATAGAGAAATGACGAAGACTGTGTTATATTGCGCTTCTTTATGAAAAGTAGCTTTGGTTACTACGGTGTCAGTGCATGTTTCCACGGTGTAGAGATATATTGCAGTTGTTACCTTGGCTTTTACGGCAGTATCTACGATGTCAGTGTATGTAACTATGGTGTAGAGAAAAATTGCAGCTGTGATCTTGGGCGATACTATGGTGTCATATGTAAATTAATTGTAGCGTAGAAATATTCTTACCCTTTTCAGGGTGGCCAGCGAACCTGAAATCCTTCTAAACCGAAAAAAAACGGAATTTGAAAGAGCCTGGGAGAACAGAAAAAAAAGGGAATTTTATTTGAAAACCGGGATTTTCTGTTATTTTCAGATTTCCTCCAACATTTAGCCCAAATTCACAATCAGCCTCGTATTCAGTAAAGTGCAGAATTCAGCTCAGTACATGATAATGGCGAGTGTTAAAATCGATGTACGAGAAGTGTCACGAGTTTTCTCGAGGATTGCAAAGTTTTTGACTCACGCATAACACAACTTCAAACACTGGCGCATATATAGGTG
Source organism: Teleogryllus occipitalis (assembly GCA_011170035.1). Lineage (NCBI taxonomy): Eukaryota > Metazoa > Arthropoda > Insecta > Orthoptera > Gryllidae > Teleogryllus > Teleogryllus occipitalis. The sequence continues at coordinate 29,013 of BLKR01003197.1, read as the reverse complement.
CCACATGGGTGAAATACCTAGCACTCGATATCACCTATGGTTGCCTGTGCGTTGCACGTGCATGGACGAGATATTTGTGGAACAAACGTCTCACCGGGAACACAAGAGCTAACTTCCGATTAGTTAAAAAAAAAAAATTATTCACACTACTACAATACATGTAAGTTAGAGTTTCGATTAGTGTCGCGCCTATTCTTTGATGACATCGGCGGTACCTCTTTGCTATTTTTTAGATCGAAACGACCATGTTATGTCAATCATATTCAACTGGAATTTTATCTTCTTTTGTAGAAGAGCACAGTCGAAGCAGCCTTTGCTTAACGCCTACACGGTGATTAAGAGTGAAAGTGTCCGAATTGACAGCGAGCAAGAAAAAAATAAACATGCGAATATCTTGACGGGGTTGGCCACCAGAAAATTCCAACAGACCTATTTCTCACGCTGCATTGTTCCCGGGTGGCGGGTAGGCAGTGCAGGTAATATGAAATTAAAGTTGAATATTGGTATAAATTTCTGGTATCAATTTTTTCAATTTTTCTTTCATGCAAAGTATTAGAAATAGTGCTAATATAATCCAAACAACATCAATTGAAACAAAGCGCCTGTGGAGAATACCAGCGTTTATTTCGACGGCCAGGAATTTCAAACGTGTAATAATCAGCGATCAAATTTTTTTGAAGTAAAGCATTAATCGTTAGTTCGAAGTTAATTTTCACCAATCTACTTTCTTTTATAAAAACAGCCATAGATTCCAAAATTCTCTCAAATTATGTTCACGAAACGTAGTAAATTCGTAGTGGGCGACTATGTTTGTTGCTAAATTACACAAAAAATACTCATAATTTCGAAAAATTCAACATGATCATTTCTGAAAATGTGTTTTTGATTAACGTATTTCATTTAAACTAGAGGTGCTACTGAATGCCACAGACTTTCTCGTTGTAACGTTTTATAATTTCCTTGATGTAAACTAGCTTTACGGTATCACCCATTCTCTGGCCAGTTGCCGATTATCGTCGCACAAAAACGTGTTTTGAACATTTTGTCAACTTTTCGGTTTCCTAATATTAGAACCGAAATATTACTTCAAGAATATTAAAGCAGAGTAAAACCTTGCTTTAAATAGAAATTTTGATTTAGAAAATTGAAGCCGTTTTTAAGAAAATGGTGATTAAACATTAATGTAAATGCGAAATTTGAAGCTTTCTGAGAGGAATCTATCCAGTTTACGAAAAACTTCATTTGAAGTAATTTGAAGATCTTGCACTGAAAGTAAAAAAATATGTATTTTCACATTTGATGTTGTAAGAAGACGCAGATTTTTTAAAATGTTTTTCAGTTTTCGAAAAAACAGGCAAATCAATCAACATGAGTCCTACACCGATCTCTTAAGCGTCCATTACACTATCAATTGTCCAAATTTAATCCAAACGAATTGTTCTTTTTTTATAAGAAAAAATTAGTCAAAGAAGTCAATGTTTAACAAAAATTTCGCGAAATATTCTCATATTTTGGTAACATCTAACATGACATTATTTCATCATCTGTTTTTGATGAACACATTTTACCAAGAAAGAAAAAACCTCTTCGTAATTGTACTTGCAGGAAGGCTTTTTGCAATTTAGAAAAATCAAAATTTTCAACTAACTTGAGACCTGCTCTGTTAAGCGCCATATTATTCTCGGTGAAAATTGAATAAAAATTGTTGATACCGTTTTTGAATAGAAAATTGTTTAAACAAAATTAAAAATTTCGTATTATTCACAAAAAATACGCGGAAAGAACTGAAATTTTCAAAAAAATGTATATGACCTTATTTCAACATCTATGTTTAAGGAACAGATTTAATTAAAGGAAAACTCTCTATCTTTATAATAGTAGTTGTAGATGACGCCGAAAACTGTTGAACTTTTGGAATTTTCCGAAAGTTAGTGTTTTCAACGAAAATGAGACTTGCACTGTTCTCTTAAACGACCTTCACACTATCCAACCACAAAATTTAATAAAAAACTACGGCGCCATTTCTTTGAAAATGTTTCAGGGGCTTCATGTTAAATAACCTCGGAATTAAATGTGTGTTTTAAATTGAAGGGGCCGCGACATCGCCAGATCGATTAAGTAATATCAGTTTTCAAGAATATTGGCTGAACAGTTGACCAGCTAGCGTTGTTGTCTGTCAAGCGAACGGACTTTTGCCGTCAACCGAGATGTCGGTATCAATAACCCCCAAAAAATGGATTCCGGTATTACCTTGTATTAGAGGATTTCTTTTCTAAATTTAACAACTGGATTTATCCACTTTTTCGCTACCAGGGTCTTGCAATAAAGAGTTTTTCTGCGGAAATTGGTCGCTTTTTCCCGCAACATTACATTACTTTCTCATGACGGCAAAAGCGGTGCAAGGTAAAAACATGTAATGTGCGAAAAAGAGCCTGGAAAATTTATATTCTCAGTTCTGAAAAAACCGGAAAAAAACTTGAATTCCAAAACGCCAGATCGCTGGTCACGCTGCTTTCGTGAATCTGGAAGAAAGAGTTCTCCCAGGAGTGCGTCGTGACGTGGACTGAGAGGAAGTTTCTTCTTGATGGGCGAATGATAGTTTTTAATGTAGAAAATTAGACGTACGGGACATGTGTCCTCCTGTCAGAGTCTTATCAGGGTTTTGAATACTAATGTGTTTATTAGTTTCTGTGGTGCTGATGCATAAATGTTTCCCATTACTACGGAGCCCGTTTTATGTATCTATGGTTTAGAGAAATGACTCAGACTGTATTATATAGCGCTTCTTTTTTGAAAAGTAGCTTTGGTAACTATGGTGTAAGTGCATGTTTCTACGGTGTAGATATATATTGCAGTTGTGGCCTTGGCTTTTACGGCAGTATCACGGTGTCAGTGTGTGTAACTTTGGTGTACGGAAAAATTGCAGTTGTGATCTTGGTTATAATGGCCGTTACTATGGTGTCATATGTAAATTAATTTTTGTTTAAAACACATGTAGAAATATTCTTACCCTTTTCAGGGTGGCAGATAGACCTGGAATCTTTGAAAACCGAAAAAAAAACGGAAATTTGAAAGAGCCTGGAAGAACTGGGGAAAAGAACGGGAGTTTTATTTGAAAACCGGGTTTTTATGTTATTTTCAGATTTTCCCCCAACATTTAGCCCAAATTTACATACAGCATCGTATTCAGTAAAGTGCAGAATTCAGCTCAGTACATGATATTGGCGAGAGTTAAAATTGAATGTATGAGACGTGTCACGAGTTTTCATGAGGATTGCAAAGTTTTTGACTCACGCATAACGCAACTTGAAACACTGCCACTTATATTGGTACCACATTGATGAAGTACCTAGCACCCGATAATAAATAATATAAAATAAATAAAATAAAATATATAATAATATAAAATAAAATAAAATAAAATAAATAAATAAATAAATAAATAAATAAATAAATAAATAAATAAATAAATAAATAAATAAATAAATAAATAAATAAATAAATAAATAAATAAATAAATAAATAAATAAATAAATAAATAAATAAATAAATAAATAAATAAATAAATAAATAAATAGATAACACCTATGGTTGTTCTGTGGGTTGGACGTGCATAGACGAGATATTTGTGGAAGAAACGTCTCACTGGGAACTCAATATCTAACATTCGATTAGTTATTTTAAAATTATTTTTTAACACTACTACAACACATGTAAGTATGAGTTTCGATTTGTGTCCCGCCCATTCTTTGGTGACGTCGGCGGTATCTCTTTGCTATTTTTTCGATCGAAACGACCATGTTATTATGTCTATCATATTCAACGGACATCACTTCGCTTAGAGCCCCCGTCGCGAACGGTTGTGCCAGCAGCGCTCCGCTCCGTACAGATAAGCTCAAGGCTACTAGTCAGCGGCGAGCTCTCGACCTGCGAGGGCCGCCGCGCTCCGGTGTTTTCAGAACCTAAATTGTTTTTCAGTGCTACAGTAGAAAGTGTTCAGTGTTTACAAGTGAAACTAAAATGGTTCCTATTCAGTATTCTCATACTCGGGAATTAGTGAGAGGTGCAATGGAAACTGTTTATAGCAATGGAATTCCAGCCCATCAACAGTCGCTCGAACACGCCCCAGGTCAACTTGAAAGCTCACAACTTCCTCACCAGCAGGGTTTTCAACGGCTACTCCCACACGGAATTCCGCCTCTACCGCCGCATCAGCCACCAACCAACCGCTACGAATTACTAGAAATCGGCCAGACCACCAACCAAAATGCACCAATAACGGCAAGTAAAAAACGGGAAGGCGACTTTACAGAGGACCGTGAGAACTCCAAAAGGTCAGTACCAATCAACAGGCCGGCTAGTGACAGTGAAAAAGTGATTGTGAGCGTACCAACAAATAATAAATATGCAGTACTCAGCGACCTAGACGATAGTGAAGATCCAATTGAATCTATCTCGGAAAACTTATGTGAAAAACCCCCACCAGTGTTCATTCATAATGCACATAACCATACTTTATTAGTAGACGATTTGAAAAAGTTTATGACTTCCAAGTTAAAAGTAATACCAAAATAAGAAAAAAGACCCATCTAATAATAGAATTATTACAGATTCAACAATTAAAGTTAAGCCTACAACAATTATAGATTTTAGAAATCTTGTCAAATTTTGTAAAGGAGAACATCTAGATTTCCATTCATTCAGAGACCCAACCAACAGGCCGCTAACGGTAATATTACGTGGTGTACCAACATGCTATTCTGACAAGGAAATATTCGACTAACTTAATCGTCTGAACTTTCTGGTGCAAAAAATTAATAGACTTTACAAAGTTCATTCCCTCACCATCATGTGCGCGGTCGAACTTTTAAACAACGACGTGGCAAAAACCATGTATAAGCTAAACAATCTCTTCAATGCTATAATTAAAGTCGAAGAAACAAGGAAGTCGGTATTCCCAGTGCAATGCAAAAACCGTCAACGCTATGGTCACTCAAAAAACAACTGTGGGCGCGAGTCTCGCTGCGTGCGCTGCCTTGGCAGCCACCATTACGAGGCTTGCCATTTGCCTACAAACGCTCCACCCAGGTGCATAAACTGACTCGGATGGCACCGGGCTAATTACAAACAATGCCCTAAATTACGTTACAAAGGTCTTAACTCAAGTTATGCTGCCACTAACTTTGGTAACTTTCAACAGCCTCGACCATTAATACCTCAAGCTGCAAGACCCGTACCTCCGCCAGTTTTTGATAAAACAAAAACTTTCCTTCACTACCAACTATCAATAACCCAAGAAGGCAAAAAGCAAACACCCCTCTTTACGCGCAGATGGCTTCACCAACCAATCCCATTAACAATCCCATAGATTTCACCCCTCAAATAGTCAACAATGTTATCTCTCAAGTCATGCCAATATTAGTTCCACAACTTCAATCTAATAAATTCAATAATCTCTTCGTTATTACCCAATGGCCCTAAATAAATTAAGCGGTCTAACACTCCTCAATTGGAACTGCAATGCAATTGAAAAACAGTTTGACTACTTCTCTCATTTCTTGCGTTCAAATAAGATCGATATTGCCTGCCTAACAAACTCATCTCTGCCCCTCCTCAAAATGCAAGCTAAAAATCCCGGAATACGTTTCCTACAGAAATGACCGGCTACGCGACAAAGCTACAGGTGGAGTAGCAATATTAATCCACAAACGAATTGCACATTGCAGTTTAAATACTCCATCAGAAAAATTAGAAACAATAGGAATCAAATTAACTCAGGCAAATCAACTCGACGCTCACGTAATTGCGGCATATAGGCCTCCCAATAGACCATTTCCAACCGACCTCTTAAAACAGCCACTTTCTTTTCAAATTCCAATAATAATTAGTGGTGACCTTAACGCAAAACACAATTTGTGGGGTTGCAACACCAGCTCGCCCCAAGGCAAATAGCTCCTCCAAATCGCAACGGAAAATGACTGTACAGTAAATGCAACTACATCCCCCACCTATTACCCAACACGCACCAACGTTAAATCCGACATACTAGATGTAACTAACTAAAAATATTGACCTCCCGATCATACAAAGCCCTCAACCAGAATTAAACTCCGATCACAAGCCGGTAATAACTTTCAACATAAATAAAATACCCGTTACACAAAGACCACGCATCGTTACAGACAATTAATTGGCAAAAATTCCGAGAATATTTGTCCCTCCACCTGTCAGTACCTAAAAATCTAACTAATAACATAAGAATAGAAACCGAAATTGAACACTTTACCTCACTCATTCACAATGCAATTACAGAAACGCAAACACCTGTCCCAAGAACAGACTTCAAGAAACTCAACATCCCAAACAAACTTTTGAAAATGATTGCCACCAAACGCCAACTCAGACGAAAATGGCAGAGGCTCAGGCTCCCTTACTTAAAAAACCAAATAAACAACTTAGGCCATCTAATAAACAAAAAACTCGAAAAGATTAGATTCACAACATTTCAGAAATCTATTAGTCAAATTACTCCAGCTTCACATAACCAGTGGTCAATAATTAGGCATTTAACTAAAGAAAAAGCTAACATCCTAACAATTAAATCAGGAAATAGCGAAGCCATAACTGACAGCGAAAAAACCCGAGAATTTGCAAAACACTTTTCCACGGCATTCAGCCCTAACATATCTTTTGACTCGGAATTCACAAATAAAGTCGAAAATGAAATCAACAAAGATTGGTACACAGCAGAGGTACCTACAAAATTTATTTCACCAAAGGAAATTAAAAAGCAAATAAAATGCCTATGTCCAAAGAAATCCTCAGGTCACGATCAAATTCCAAACTTCATTATCAAAGAACTTCCACATCAGGCTATTAGTGTTTTAACAGCAATTTTTAACGCATGCTTAAGGCTGGGTTACTTCCCACAGCAATGGAAGCATGCCGAAATAATTCCGGTCCCCAAACCAGGAAAGGATCATAAACTAATTTCAAATTACAGACCCATTAGCTTAATTCCTTCCATCAGCAAAATCTTCGAAAAACTCATACTTCTTAGGCTAAAAAAATACCTCAGCGAAATTAACGCAGTTCCCAACATCCAATTCGGATTCAAAGAAAAGCATTCCTCAACCCACCAACTTCTCAGACTTACAAACCATATAGCAAATTACAAATAAAAGTATCCAAAGTTTTTTATCAGCACCTGATGATGTAACAAAACGAGTTACGAAACGTTGTGTAATTGTTGAAATAAATGATTGTCATAAAAAACTTTGGATACTTTTATTTGTAAACATATATTGACAATCAAGAAGAAATATTAACATAGCAAATTCCTTCCAAAACAAAAAATACACTCTCGCAGCTTTTCTAGACGTATCACAAGCCTTCGACCGTGACTGGCATGCAGGTTTACTATACAAACTCAAGATATTGGGCACACCATTTCTTTTTAAAATAATCCAAAGCTTCATCCTAGGTCGAACGTTTACAGTATGGATAAACAACACAGCTTCTAATATTGAAAATATTTCTGCAGGGGTACAGCAAGGATAATCGCTTTCTCCCCTGCTATACAACCTATTCACAGCAGATTTCCCCTCACCAGAAAAATCGCAAATGGCCACCTTCGCTGATGACACCACCCTATTCATTTCTTCCAGCAAATGCGAACTAGGAGCAAAGCTTCTACAGAAAGATCTTACAAAATTTGTAACCTGGGCTCAGAAATGGAGAATAGCTCTAAATGCATCTAAAACAGTTTGCAAAGTCTTTGCACTAAGAAAAATACCCATCTTACCACCACTAAATATTAAAAACACTCCAGTACCCTGGACAGAAAAAACTAAAGCAATCAGATACCTCGGCTTACATTTTGATACAAAATTAACATGGAAAGAACATATAATTAAAATAGAAAAATCCATAAAACAAAAAATTGGCAAACTATACCCGCTTATCAACAAAAAGTCTCATTTGAGAACAGAAACTGCCCTATCAATATATAAATCTATTGTAAGATCATCAATGTCATACGCTTGTGCGGTTTGGAGAGGAGCCTCCAAGTCATCACTCAAAAAATTACAAACTATTTAGAACAAATTCCTTCGACTGGCAATAAAAGCTCCTTGGTATATTACAAACGAGCAAATTCATTATGAATCAAAAATTCCTCCACTATCTAAATTCTCTAAAATTTTTTTAGGTAACCTAAGCCAATGTCCAAGCACAAACATCTTCAATCTCAATAGAAATGGCCCAACAAACACTAGAATTAAATCTAAATTTCCCAAAGATGTTTTCCTCCCACCCTAATGAAAATCTGTATGTAAATCTGCTGACATGAAATTAACACCTCCCATGCACAAGACCAATCCCATTATGGTAATAATAGTTTTTTTGTAAATAATTGTAGTTGTAAATAAAAGTAATTGTGAGAACAATTGTCATTTCTTTTGTATTATAAATTATTAAAGTATATTCTAATTTTTCTTTATTTTGTAATGCTCTTGTTTCATTAGAAAAGTGTATATAACATGTTAACTTGTCAACAAAATAATGTAAAGCAGCAACCCGCTGCAGATCTTATTGGAAAAATTAAAAAAAATAAATCAACGGAAATTTTTTCTTCTTTTGTAGAAGAGCGCAGTCGGAGCTATCTTTGCTTATAGCCTACACGGAGATTAAGAGTGACAGTGTCCGAATTGACAGGGAACCAAGAGAAAAAAAGCATGCGGAGATCTTGACGGGGTTGCCCACCAGGAAATTCCAACAGACATATTTCTTACGCTGCATTGTTCCCGTGTGACGGGTAGGCAGCGCACGTAATATGAAATTAGGGTAAAATATTGGTATAAAATTCTGGTACTCAATTAATTCAATTTTCTTGTCATGAAAAGTATTAGAAATAATGCTAATATAATCCAAACAAAACCAATTGAAACAAAGCGCCTGTGGAGAATACCAGCGTTTTAACTGTACTTACAGTACAGTAATTAAACATTACTGTAAATGCGAAATTTAAAGCTCTTTTTGACAGGAATCATTTCAGTTTACGAAAAACTTTATTTGAAGAAGTTTAAAGAACCTACACTGAAAGTAAAAAAAATGTATTTTCACAATTGATATTGTTAGAAGACGCAGATTATTTGAAATTTTCAGTTTTCGAAAAAACGGGCTGTCCAACCAACATGGGTCCTGCACCGATCTCGTAAGCGTCCATTACACTATCAATTTTACAAATTTAATCCAAACAAATTGTGCCATTTTTTAAAGAAAAAATGTGTAAATAAAATCAATGTTTTATAAAAAAGTTCGCGAAATATTCTCATATTTTGGTAACATCTAACATGACATTATTTCATCATCTGCATTTGATGAACCCATTTCACTAAGAAAGAAAACATATGGTCATAACTGTAGTTGCAGAAATATTTCTTTTGCAATTTTAAAAAATCAAAATTTTCAACTAACATGAGATCTGCACCCTTATACGCCATAATATTCAATGTGAAAATGGAATAAAAATTGTTGATGCCGTTATTGAAAGAAAATTGTTTGGACAAAATTAAAAATTGCGTTTTATTTTCACACAAAAAAATGCGGAAATTACATTTTCGAAAAATATTATATGACCTTATTTCAAAACCTATGTTTAAGGAACAGATTTTATTAAAAGCATAATCTCTATCCTTATAATTGTAGTTGTAGAAGACGCCGAAAACTATTGAGCTTTTGCAATTTTCCGAAAGTCAGGGTTTTCAAAGAATATGAGACCTGCACTGTTTTCATAAACGACCTTCACACTATCCAACCACTAAATTCAATCAAAAACAACGGAGCCATTTCTTTGAAAATGTCTCAGGGGTTACATGTAAAGTAACCTCAGAATTAAATATGGGTTTTAAATTTAAGGGGCCGCGACACCGCCAGATCGATAAACAAATATCAGGTTTCAAGGAAATTGGCTGAACAGTTTACCTGCTAGCGTTGTTCTGTCAAATGGACCGAGTTTTGCCGCCAACCGAAATTTCGGTTTCAAGAACCAACAAAAGATGGAATCTGGTAAAACCACGTATTAGAGGATTACTTTTCTAAATTTAGCAACTGGATTTATCCACTTTTTGGCTACCAGGGCCTTGCAATAAGAGTTTTTCTGCCGAAATTCGTGGCTTTTCCCCGCAATATTACATAACTTTCTCTGCACGGCAAAAGCGGTAGAAGGTAAAAACATGTAATGTGCGAAAGGGAACCTGGAAAATTTATATTCTCAGACCTAAAATACCCGGAGTAAAACTCGAATATTAAAAAGCCAAATCGCTGGTCACCCTGCTTTTGCGAAACTCGACGAAAGTGTTCTCTCAGGAGTGCGTCGTGACGTGAATTGAGAGGAAGTTTCACTTAATGGACGAATGATAGTTTTTAATGTAAAAAATTGGACGTACCGTACGTGTGCCCTCCCGTCAGCGTCTTATCAGGGATTTGGATACTAGTGTGTTTGTTAGTTTGTGTGGGTCTGATGAGGAAATGTTTCCCATTACTACGGTGCCCGTTTTATGTATCTATGGTGTAGAGAAATGACGCGACTGTGTTATATTGCGCTTTTTATGAAAAGTATCATTGGTTACTACGCTGTCAGTGCATGTTTGTTCGGTGTAGAGAAATATGGCAGTTGTGGCCTTGGCTATTACGGCAGTTCCCACGGTGCCAGTGTATGTAACTATGGTGTAGAGAAAAATTGCCGTTGTGATCTTGGCTAGGATGGCAGTTACTATGGTGTCATATGCAATTTAATTTTTTTTTTCATTACGCACGTAGATATATAATTGTCCTATTCGGGGTTGCCGGCGAACATGGAATTCTTGGAAACCGGAAAAAAACGGGAATTTGAAAGAGCCTGGAAGACCCGAAAAAAACGGGAATTTGAATTCAAAACCGGGATTTTCTGTAATTTTCAAATTTCCCCCCAACATTTAGCCCAAATTCACATACAGCATCGTATTCAGTAAAGTGCAGAATTCAGCTCAGTACATGATAAAGGCGAATGTTAAAGTCGAAGTATGTATGAGAAGTTTCGCGAGTTTTGTAGAGGTTTGCAAAGTTTTTCACTCACGCGTAACACACTATCAAACACTGGCGCTTATATAGGTGCCACATGGGTGAAGTACCTAGCACCCGATAACACCTTCTGTTCCCTGTGGGTTACACGTGCATGGACGAGATATTGGTGCAAGAATCGTCTCACCGGGAACTCAATAGCTAACTTCTGATTAGTTTTTTAATTTTTTTTAACACTACTACAATAGATGTAAGTTTGAGTTTCGATTGATGTCGCGCCAATTCTTTGGTGATATTGGCGGTACCTTTTTGCTATATGTTCGATCAAAACGACCATGTTATTATATCTATCATATTCAACGGGAATTTTATCTTCTTTTGTAGTAGAGCGCAGTCGAAGCAATCTCTTCTTGTAGCCTGTACGGAGATTACGAGTGAAATTGTCGCAATTGATAGGGAGCAAGAAAAATATAAATATGCGGAGAGCGTGGCGGGGTTGCCCACCAGAAAAATCCAAAAGAACTATTTCTTACGCTGCATTGTTCCTGGGTGGCGGGTAGGGAGCGCAGGTAATATGAAATTAAAATTAAATATTGGTATACATTTCTGGTATCAATTTTTTCAATTTTTCGTTAATGTAAAGTATAAGAAATAGTGTTAATATAATCCAAACAAAACCCATTGAAAGAAAGCGCCTGTGGAGAATATCAGCGTTTATTTTGATAGCCAGGAATAGTAGTAATTTCAAACCTGTACAAACGAAACATACGATAATCAGCGATCAAAATTTCTTGAAGTAAAGGAGTACTTTTTTATTTCACAGTTAATTTTCACCAATCTACTTTCTTTTATAAAAACAGCCATAGTTTCCAAAATCCTCTCAAATTATGTTCACGAAACGTAGTAAATTAGGAGTGGGTGACTATGTCGCCAAATTACACAAAAAATACTCATATTTTCGAAAAATGCAACATGATCGCGTTTGAAAATCTGTTTTTGATTACGTATTTCATTTAAACTACAGGTGCTACTGAATGCCACAGACTTTCTCGTAGTAACGTTTTCTTATTTCCTTGATGTGAACTGCCTTCACGGTATTATCCATCCTATTGCCAGTTGCCATTTATCGTCGCACTAAGAACATGTTTTGAACATTTTGTCAACTTTCCGGTTCCCTAATATTAAACCGAAATATTACTTCAATAATTCTAAAAAAGAGTAAATCCTTGTCCTGATAGAAATTTCCATTTAAAATATTGAAGCCGTTTTTATGAAAATGGCGATTAAACATTGTTGTAAATGCGAAATTTGATGCTCCTTTTGAGAGGAATCTATTCAGTTGACGAAAAACGTCATTTAAAGTAATTTAAAGAACATGCACTGAAAGTTAAAAAAATGTCGTTTCACATTTGATAATGTAAGAAGACGCAGATTTTTTAAAATGTTTTTCAGTTTTCGAAAAACCGGGCCAATACACCAACATGAGACCTGTACCGTTCTCTTAAGCGTTTTCTACACTATCAATTGTCCAAATTTAATCCAAACAAATAGTGCGGTTTTTTAAAGAGAAATTGTATAAAAATGTCAAAGTTTGACAAACAAATTCGCAAAAGATTCTCATATTTTCGAAAAATTGAACATGATATTATTTCATCATCTGTTTTTGATGAACACATTTCACTAAGAAAGAAAACATATCTTCATAATTGTAGTTCCAGAAGATTTTTATCAATTTAAAAAATCAAAATTTTCAACTAACATGAGACTTGCACGCTAAATCGCCATAATATTCGGGGTGATTTTTAATCTAGGGCTTTTATCCAGTCAACAGCCGGTTACCCTTTACGCCCCGATGGGACGCATATTCGACCATACACTTGACACCAACACACTTGCGGGCTCCTCTGATCTGGGGTCAGCAGAACGCGAGGCCCTCCGCGACAACACATACATACAAAGTCAAGGGACAAACAGCCATGCCCAAGGCGGGACTCGAACCCGCGACCCTTCGGACCGAAGCGCTGAGTCGGTACTCGCTCTTAGCCACCTCGGCCATCCAGGTCGGTATATTCGGTGTGATAATTGACTAAAAATTGTTGATGCCGTTTTTAAAACGAAAATTGTTTAAACAAAATTAAAAATTGCGTATTTTTCACAAAAAAATACGCGTAAAGTACTCACATTTTCGAAAAATTGTGTATGACCTTATTTTAAAACCTAAGTTTAAGGAACAGATTTTATTAAAGGAAAAATCTCTATCTTTATAATTGTAGTCGTAGAGGACGCCGAAAACTTGAACTTTTTCAATTTTCCGAAAGTCAGGGTTTTCGATGAACATGAGACCTGCACTGTTCTCGTAAACGACCTTCGCACTATCCAACTACAAAATTCAATGAAAAACAAGGGAGCCATTTCTTTTAAAATGTCACAGGGGATTTATGTAAAGTAACATCAGAATTAAAATATGGGTTTTAAATTTAAGGGGCCGCAACTTCGGCATATCCATAAGAGAATATAAGTTATCAAGAAAATTGGCTGAACAGTTTACTCGCTAGCGTTCTTCTTTGTCAGACGGACAGACTTTTGCCGTCAACCGAGATTTCGGTATCAAGAACCCACAAAAGATGGATTCTGGTAGCAGCACGTATTAGAGGATTTCTTTTCTAAATCTAGCAACTGGATTTATCCACTTTTTCGCTACCAGGGCTTTGCAATAATAGTTTCTCTTCAGAGACTCGTCGCTTTTTCCCGCAACATTACCTAACTTTCCCTGCACGACAATGGTGGTAGAAGGTAAAAACATGTTGTAATGTGTGAAAGAGAACCTTGAAAATTTATATTCTCAGACCTGAAAAACCCGAAAAAAAAACTTGAATTCCAAAAAGCCAAATAGCTGGTCACCCTGCTTTTGCGAAACTCGACGAAAGAGTTCTCGCAGGAGTGCGTCGTGACGTGGACTGAGAGGAAGTTTGTGCTTGTTGGGCGAATGATAGTTTTTAATGAAGAAAATCGGACATACCGGACGTGTGCCCTCCCGTCAGCGTCTTATCAGTGATACTAGTGTATTTATTAGCTTCTGTGATGCTGATGCAGAAATGTTTCCCATTACTAGAGTGTCCGTTTTATGTATCTATGGTGTAGAGAAATGGCGAAGAATGTGTTATATTGCTTTCCTTTATGAAAAGTATCTTTGGTTTCTACGGTGTCAGTGCATGTTTCTACGGTGTAGAGATATATTCCAGTTGTGGCCTTGGCTTTTACGGCAGTATCTACGGGGCCAGTGTATGTAACTGTGGTGTAGAGAAAAATTGATGTTTTGATCTCTGCTATGATGGCCGTTACTATGGTGTCATTTGTAATTTAATTTTTCATAAAAACACACGTAGAAATATACTTCCCCTTTCCAGGGTGGCCAGCGAACCTGGTATCCTTGGAAAGCGAAAATAAAACGGAATTTGAAAGAGCCTGGAAGAACCGAAAAAAACGGGAATTTGATGTGAAAACCGGGATTTTCTGTTATTTTCAGATTTCTCTCCAACATTTAGCTCAAATTCACAATCAGCATCGTATTCAGTAAAGTGAAGAATTCAGCTCAGTACATGATAATGGCGAGTGTTAAAATCGAAGTATGTATGAGAAGTGTCACGAGTTTTCTTGAGGATTAAAAAGTGTTTGACTTACGTAAAACACAACTTGAAACTCTGCCGCTTATTTAGGTACATTGGCGAAGTACCTAGCTACCTAAAACACCTATGGTTGCCTGTGGGTTGCACGTGCGTGGACGAGAAATTTTTGGAACATACGTCTCACCGGGAACAGAATAGCTAACATTTGATTAGTTTCTTTAAAAATTATTTATTAAAACTTCTACAATAGATGTAAGTTCAAGTTTCGATTAGTATCGCGCCTATTATTTGGAGACATCGGCGGTACCTCTTTGGTACTTTTTAGATCGAAACAACCATGTTTTTAAGTCAATGATATTCAACTGGAATTTTATTTCTTTTGTAGAAGAGCGCAGTCGAAGCAATCTTTCCTTAACGCCTACACGGAGATTAAGAGTGAAAGTGTCCGAATTGACAGCGAGCAAGAAAAAAATAAACATGCGGAGATCTTGACGGGATTGCCCACCAGAAAATTCCAACAGACCTATTTCTCACGCTGCATTGTTCTCGAGTGGTGGGTAGGCAGTGCAGGTAATATGAAATTAAAGTTGAATGTTGATATAAATTTCTGGTATACAGTTTTTCAATTTTTTCTTTCATGTAAAGTTTTAGAAATAGTGCTAATATAATCCAAACAAAACCCATTGAAACTAAGCGCCTGTGGAGAATACCTGCGTTTACATCGATGGCCAGGAATTTTTTTTTTTTTAATTTTTATTTTGTATAGGATTGACTTACAAAGTTCAGTTTACAAGAAACTCTTCATTTGTATGGTTGGCTTATATCTAATTCTTATATACTAAATCTAAACTACAATTGACGAGGGGACTCACCGAGCACCTCTAAAAATTACTGTTTGAAAAAATGTTGAGAAAAGAATGAACTGGATATCGGTTTTTTATTCTAGTTGGGTTTTCATTATATTTTCCTAAATTTATATGTCTTTCATGATTGATGAGTGTTAGATTAGAATAAAAGTTATTGGCAAGAAAGGCTATGTGATGTGCGATGGGTTTTAGGTTAAGTTCGTGGTGTAATTGCTTATTGGAAATGAACCAGGGGGCGTGGGTGATAGTTCTTAGGTATTTGTTCTGAATAACCTGAATTTTGTTGATATTATACTTGGCAGCATTTGTCCAAATTGGACAAGCGTACAGGAGAAGAGGTCTAATGATGGTTTTGTATAAGGTGATACCGTTATTTAGTGAAAGTTTACTGTTATTTATAAGTGATTTTAGCTGTATTATTTTGGCTTTGGCTTGTTGGACTTTTGTATCAATATGTATTTTCCAGTTGAGTGTAGTATCCATGTGAAGACCCAGGTATTTAACTGCATTGTTGTGAGGAGTCCAAGGGATTGTATTGTTGTTCAATTTAAATGGCATGGGGAAGGAATAAGGTCTGAAAGTGAAGACTTTAGCTGTAGATTTCGCGGGGTTGATTTTAATCTTCCATTTCGTTGCCCAGTTTTCTATTTTATTTAAATGAGATTGGATTTCGTTAGCTATGTAATTAATTGAGGCGTGGGACATGTAGATTACGGTATCATCTGCAAACTGGGCTATGTTTGTTAATCTTGATGTAGGCATATCGGCTGTGTACAAGTTATAGAGTAGGGGAGAGAGAGGTGATCCTTGAGGTAAACCGGCAGAGATAGGGCGGGGGTTCGAATTTTGATTTTCTATTGAAACTGAGAAAGTTCTATTTGTGAGAAAGCTTTTAATAATTTTGAAAAGGTATATAGGGGTGCCTATAGATAAAATTTTATAAATTAAGCCTTCATGCCATACCCTGTCGAAAGCTTTAGCGATGTCCATGAAAACTGCTATTGAATATTGTTTTTTTTTTGAAAGGAGGAATGGAGATTTTCTGAAATACGCAGCAGTTGGTGTGCTGTGGATAGTTTATTAGTGAATCCGAATTGGTAGAAAGGTATGAGGTGAATTTTTTTAATATAGTTGTTTAATCTTGTTAGAATTAATTTCTCGAATATTTTTGCTAAAGTGGGGAGGAGGCTTATGGGTCTGTAGTTATCGGGGATGCTATGATTCTTATTAGGTTTGGGAATCGGGAGGATAATAGAATGTTTCCAGGTAGTAGGGTAGTAGCCAGTTCTTAAAGATGAATTATATATGTTTACAATGAAAGCTATGGCAGGATTGGGTAGGTTTTTGAGAATTATATTATTTATTTTATCGTGGCCGGGAGCTTTTTTATTGGGAAGGGATTTGATAACTTTTAGAGTTTCATGTGGAGAGATATACTTAATTTTTTGTGGTACGTTGAAATTCGGGGAATTCGCAAATTGTTGGATGTGGGTGTGATCTGGAAGAGGAGGTGTGATGTTTGGTGTGAAAGTTGATGCGAAGTGGTCGGCTAATGATGGCCAGGAATAGTAGTAATTTCAATCAAGTACAAACGAAACATACGATAATCAGCGATAAAAATTTCTTGAAGTAATGAAGTAATGTTCAGGGTGAAAATTGAATAAAAATTGTTGATGCGGTTTTTGAAAAGAAATTTCTTTAAACAAAATTAAATATTGCGTATTTTTCACAAAAAAATACGCGGAAAGTACTCACATTTTCGAAAAAATTTATATGACCTTATTTCAAAACCTATGTTTAAGGAACAGAAATCATTAAAGGAAAAATCTCTATCTTTATAATTGTAGTTGTAGAAGACGCCGAAAACTGTTGAACTTTTGCAATTTTCGGAAAGTCAGGGTTTTCAACGAATATGAGACCTGCTTTGTTCTCTTAAACGACCTTCACACTATCCAACTACAAAATTCAATCAAAAACAATGGAGCCATTTCTTTGAAAATGTCTCTGGAGCTTCATGTAAAGTAACCTCAGAATTAAAATATCGGTTTTAAATTAAAGGGGCCGCGACATTGCCAGATCGAGAAAGGAATATCAGTTTTCAAGAAAATTGGCTGAAGAGTTTACCCGCTAGCGTGTTCTCTGTCAAGCGGTCGGACTTTTGCCGTCAATCGAGATTTCGGTATCAAGAATCCACAAAAGATGGATCCTGGTATTACCACGTATTAGACGATATCTTGTCTAAATTTTGCGATTGGATGTATCCACTTTTTCGCTACCAGGGCCTTACAATAAGAGTTTTTCTGCCGAAATTCGGTGTTTTTTCCCGCAACATTACATAACTTTCTGTGCACGGCAAAAGCAGTAGAAGGAAAAAACATGTTGTAATGTGCGAAAGAGAACCTGGAAAATTTATATTCTCGGACCTGAAAAACCCGGAAAATGTTCTTGAGTTCCAAAAACTTATATCGCTGGTCACCCTGCTTTTGTGAATCTCGACGAAAGAGTTCTACCAGGAGTGCGTCGTGACGTGGACCTAGAGAATGTTTCTTCTTGACAGGCGAATGATAGTTTTTAATGTAGAAAATTGGACGTACCAGACGTGTGCCCTCCTGGCAGCATCTTATCAGGGTTTTCGATACAAGTGTATTTATTAGCTTCTGGGGTGCTAACTGACGCAGACTTTGCTATATTGCGCTTATTTATGAAAACTAGGTTTGGTTATAACGGTGTCAGTGCATTTTTGTACGGTGTAGAGAAATATTGTAGTTGTGCCTTGGCCATTACGGCGGTTACTACTGTGTCAGTAGATGTAAATTATTTTTCTAATTATTTCATTAAAGCACGAAGAATAATACTCACCCTTTTGCGAATTTTAACGAAAGGGTTCTCCCAGGAGTGCTTCGTGACGTTGACCGAGAGGAAGTTTCTTCCAATTGGGCGAAATATTCGCCTGAAAAACACTATTTTAAATAAATATAATAGCATTACTTGGTAGTTTTGAATGTAGAAAATTGGACGTACCGAATGTGTGTCCTGTTGTCAGCATCTTGTCAGGGATTTGAATACAAGTACGTTCATTAGTTTCTGTGGTGCTGATACCGAAATGTTTCCCAATACTACGGGGTCCGTTTTATGTATCTATGGTGTAGAGAAATGACGAAGACTGTGTTATATTGCGCTTCGTTATGAAAGGTAACTCTGGTTACTACGGTGTGAGTGCATATTTCTTCGGTGTAGAGATATATTAACATATGCTTGTCCTGTTTGGGGAAGCGCAGCACGCTCATTAATTGAGAAATTTCAGACGGTACAAAAAAATGTCTTAGGAAAATCATACAAGCACCGTGGTTTATACCCAATACTCAGATCCATAGGGAACTACGTATGGATTAAATCAAAAATCACATTGCTTCAGTTTCAAAAAATTTCTATACTACACTTAACATTTCTCACTTAACAAATAAATTCAACCTAGGACGAAACGCTATCCAACCTTCACGAATCCTATCCAAATTCCCAAAAGAGAAGTTTCGCCCTTCATATGAACATATATATAAAAAAATTGAAATAGATAGCCTAATATTAAACCAAGTAAATTTTAAATAAACTCCTAATCAAGTCCATCCAAAATCAAACACCTAACAAATGGACCAGCGATGAAAAGCTCAAAAAAGTCAAGGATGCTCATTCATAATCATGATAATATTCATATATTCAAGCCCTTTAAAGGCCTCACGGCCGAACAAGAATTAAATAAATGAAAAAAAATCTATATTGCTGTTGTGGCCTTGTCTTTTACGGCAGTATCTACGGTGTCAGTGTATGTAACTATGGTGTAGAGAAAAATTGCAATTGTGATCTTGGCTATGATGGCTGGTGTCATATGTAATTTAATTTTTTTTCAAAATACACAAACATACTTCCCCATTTGAGGGTGGCCAGCGAACCTCGAATCCTTCAAAACCGAAAAAAAAGGAATTTGAAAGAGCGTGGGACAACCGAAAAAAAAGGAATTTGATTTCAAAACCGGGATTTTCTGTTATTTTCAGATTTTCCCCCAACATTAAGCCCAAATTCACTTACAGCATCGTATTCAGTAAAGTGCAGAATTCAGCTCAGTACATGATAATGGCGTGTTAAATTCGAATAATGTATGAGAAGTGTCACGAGTTTTCTTGAGGATTGCAAAGTTTTTGACTCACGCATAACACAACTTTAAACACTGCCGCTTAAATAGGTGCCACTGGTTGGTGAAGTACCTAGCACCATATATCATCTATGGTTGCCTGTGGGTTGAACGTTCATGGACGAGATATTGGTGGAAGAAACGTCTCACTAGGAACTCAATGGCTAACTTTCGTTTGTTTTTTTTAAAAATTATTTATTCACATTACTACAACACATGCAAGTTTGAGTTTCTATTAGTTTCGCGCCCATTCTTTGGTGACGTGGGCGGTACGTTATCTTCTTTTGAAGAAGAGCGCATTCGAAGCTATCTGCTTGTAGCCTACACGGAGATTAAGAGCGACAGTGTCCTAATGGATAGGGAACCAAAAGAAAAAAAAACATGCGGAGTTCTTGACGGGGTGACCCACCAGGGTATTCCAACACACTTATTTCTTTCGTTGCATTGTTCCCGGGTGGCGGGTAGGCAGTGCAGGTAATACGAAATTAAAGTTGAATGTTGGTATACGTTTCTGGAACTCAATTTATTCAATTTTTCTTTGATGTAAAGTATTAGAAATAGTGCTAATATAATCCAAACAAAACCATCTGAAACAAAGCGCCAGTGGAGAATAGCAGCGTTTATTTCGATAGACAGGAAATGTAGTTATTTCAAACTTGTACAAATGAAACATACGATATAAATTTCTTGAAAGAAAGAAGTAACTTGATAGTTCGAAGTTAATTTTCACCAATCTATTTTCTTTGTTTAGAACAGCCATATCTTCCAAATACCTCTCAAATTATGTTCACGAAACGCAGTAAATTCGGAGTGGGCGACAACGTTTGTCGCCAAATTTCACAAAAAAATACTCATATTTTCCACAGATGGAACATGATCGTTTTTGAAAATGTGTTTTTGATTAACGTATTTCATCTAATATGATAATGGATCACGGGATCGGTCAATTAATGGATTACACTAGTTTGCCAACGTTTCGGAATATTTTATTCCATCATCAGGGCTAACAAACAAAAAACACAATCACAATAAATAAGGACAAACTCTTCTGAACAACATAAAAAAAACATGAACATACATGTAGAAAAATAATTACACAGATAACTAAATAAATAAATACATTATATACTGTATATCTAAGTTAAGGTCATATAAAGGATTCACACCTTACTAATACATATACTGGTCAAACATAATGTCCCTCCACAGCACAACTCCAATACAGAGTTGCTAAAGCACCCACGTCCATAGCAGGTCCGACCATGACCACGGCCCGAAAGAAAGTGAATGAAAAACCAGTGTATTGTCAGGACCACGTGCTAAGCAACTCCATGCCGGAACCATACGTATCCGGTTTCATTATCATTATTCATTTATTTATTTATTTACCCTTTTTTTATTACGAAAAAATACGCAGAAAGTACTTAAATTTTCGAAAAATTGTATATGAGCTTATTTTTAAATCTATGTTTAGGGGACAGATTTTATTAAAAGAAAAATCTCTATCTTCATAATTGTAGTTGTAGATTACGCCGAAAAGTGTTGAACTTTTTCAATTTTCCAAAAGTCAGGGTTTTGAACGAACATGAGACCAACACTGTTCTCTTGAACGACTTTCACACTATCCAACCACAAAATTTAATCAAAGACATCGGCGCGATTTCTTTCAAAATGACTCAGGGTCTTCATGTAAAGTAACATCAGAATTAAAATATGGGTATTAAATTTAAGGGGCTGCGATATCGCCAGATCGGTATAGGAATATCAGTTTTCAAGAAAATTGGCAAAACAGTTTACCGGGTAGCGTTGTTCTCTGTCAGACGGACGGACTTTTGCCATCAACCGAGATTTTGGTATCGAGAACCCACAAAAGATGGATTCTGGTAACACCACATATTAGAGGATTTCTTTTCTAAATTTAGCAACTGTATTTATCTACTTTTTCGCTACCAGGGCCTTGCAATGGGTTTTCTGCCGAAATTCGTCGCTTTTTCCAGCTACATTACATAACTTTCTCTGCTCGGCAAAAGCGGTAGAAGATAAAAACATATTGTAATGTGCGAAAAAGAACCTGTAAAATTTATATTCTCAGACCTGGAAAATCGAGATAAAGCCTTGAATTCCAAAAAGCCGGATCGCTGGTCACGCTGCTTTTGGGAATCTGGAAGAAAGAGTTCTCCCAGGAGTGCGTCGTGACGTGGACTGAGAGGAAGTTTCTTCTTGGTGGGCGAATGATAATTTTTAATGTAGAAAATTGGACATACCGGACGTGTGCCCTCCGGTCAGCGTCTTATCGGGGCTTTGGATACTCGTGGTTTTGTTAGTTTCTAAGTTTTTGTTGAAGAAATGATGCCAATTACAGCGGTGTCCGTTTTATGTATCTATGGTGTAGAGAAATGACGCCGACTGTGTTAGGTTGAGCTTTTTTTTGATAAGTAGCTTTGGTTACTACGGTGTCAGTGCATGTTTCTACGGTGTGGAGACATATTGCTGTTGCGTCCTTGGGTTTTACGGCAGTATCTACGGTGTCGGTGTATGTAACTATGGTGTAGAGAAAAATTGCAGTTGTGGTCTCTGCTATGAATGCCGTTACTATGGTGTCATATGTAAATTAGTTTTTCTTTAAAACATGTAGAAATATACTTACCTTTTTGCGGATCTCGTCGAAAGTCGAATCACGATGAAAGAGTTCTCCCAGGAGTGCGTCGTGACGTGGACTGAGAGGAAGTTTCTTCTTGGTGGGCGAATGATAATTTTTAACGTAGAAAATTGGACGTACCGGACGTGTTTCCTCCGATCAGCGTCTTTTCAGTGTTTTGGATATTAGTGGCTTTATTAGTTTCTAAGGTGCTGATGAAGAAATGTTGCCGATGGCTACGGTATCTATGGTGTGGAGAAATGACACAGACAGTATTATGTTGTGCTCTCTTTAAGCTAGGTTTGTTTACTGCGGTGTCTGTGCATGTTTCTACGGTGTAGAGAAATATTGCAGTTGTGATCTTGACTTTTACGGCAGTTGCTGCGGTGTCAGTGTATGTAACTATGATGTAGATAATAATTGCAGTTGTGATTTTGGCTATTATGGCTACTATGGTGTCATATGTAAGTAATTTTTCTTTAAAACATGAAGAAACATACTTACTCTTTTGCGGATCTCGACGAAAGGGGAATTACGACGAAAGAGTTCTCCCAGGAGTGCGTCGTGTCGTGGACCTAGAAGTTTCTTGTTGTTGGGCGAATGATGGTTTTTAAAGTAGAAAATTGGACGTTTCCGGATGTGTGTCCGTCAGTGTCTTATCAGTGTATGGTATACTAATGTGTTTATTAGTTTCTACGGTGCTGATGCAGAAGTGTTGCCGATTACTACGGTGTCCGTTTTTGTATCTATGGTGTAGAGAAATGACGCAGACTGTATTATATAGCGCTTCTTTTTTGAAATGTAGCTTTGGTATCTATGGTGTCAGTGCATCTTTCTACAGTGTAGAAAAATATTGCAATTGTGGCCTTGGCTATTACGGCGGTTTCTACGTTAGTCAGTATATGTAAATTTCTTTGTCTAATTATTACTTTTAAACACACGATGCAATATACTTACCCTTTTGCGAATCCCGATGAAAGGTTTCTCCCACGTGTGGGTCGTTACGTGGACCGAGAGGAAGTTTCTTCCTTTTGGCCGATTTATTCACCTGAAGAACATTATTTTAAATAAAAGTAATAACATTACTTGATAGTTTTTTATGTAGAAAATTGGACGCACCGAAAGTGTGTCCTCCTGTCAGCGTCTTGTCGGCGATTTGGATACTTGTGTGTTTTTTAGTTTCTACGGTGCTGATGTAGAAGTGTTGCCGATTACTACGGTGTCCGTTTTATGTATCTATGGTGTAGAGAAATAACGCAGACTGTGTTATGTTGCGCTTGTTTATGAAAACTAGGTTTGGTTACTACGGTGTCAGTGCGTCTTTCTACGATGTAGAAAAATATTTCAATTGTGGCCTTGGCTATTACGGCGGTTTCTACGTTAGTCAGTATATGTAAAGTTCTTTTTCTAATTATTACTTTTAAACACACGATGAAATATACTTACCCTTTTGCGAATCCCGATGAAAGGTTTCTCCCACGTGTGGGTCGTTACGTGGACCGAGAGGAAGTTTTTTCCTTTTGGCCGATTTATTCACCTGAAAAACACTATTTTAAATAAAAGTAATAACATTACTTGATAGTTTTTCATGTAGAAAATTGAACGTACCGAATGTGTGCCCTCCTGTCAGCGTCTTATCAGGGTTTTGGATACTCGTGTGTTTGTTTCCTTGGTGCTGATGCAGCAATGTTGCCGATTTCTACGGGTTCTGTTTTATGTATCTATGGTGTAGAGAAATGACGCAGTCTTTGTTATGTGTCGCTTCTTTATGAAAACTAGCTTTGGTTACTACGGTGTCAGTGCATGTTTCTAAGGTGTAGAGAAATATTGCAGTTGTGCCATGGCCATTACGGCGGTTACTACGGTGTCAGTATATGTTAATTATTTTTCTAATTATTTCATTAAAGCAGGAAGAAATATACTCACCGTTTTGCGAATCTTAACGAAAGGGTGGTTCTCCCAGGAGTGCGTCGTGACGTGGACCGAGAGGAAGTTTCTTCCTCTTGGGCGAAATATTCACCTGAAAAACACTATTTTAAATAAAAGTAATAACATTACTTGATAGTTTTTTATGTAGAAAATTGGACGCACCGAAAGTGTGTCCTCCTGTCAGCGTCTTGTCGGCGATTTGGATACTAGTGTGTTTTTTATTTTCTATTGTGCTGATGCAGAAATGTTGCCGATTACTACGGTGTCCTTTTTATGTTTCTATAGTGTAGAGAAATGATGCTGACTGTGTTATGTTGCGCTTCGTTAGGAAAACTAGCTATGGATACTATGGTGTAGAGAAATATTGCAGTTGTGGCGTTGACTATTACGGCACTTACTACGGCGTGTGGATATTTCTATGCTGTAGTGGAATGTAGTGGAATGTATGTTACTACTGTATCATGTATGTGTTTCTATGGTGCAGAGAAATTTTCCGGAATGTTACATTGTACTTTGAGGAATTCACTTTGATAGTTACAAAAACAAGATTTTCTCAAAAACGGTTCCATGTTTTATGTAAAACGTTTGTTAGGAACTTTTGGTAGAGTGCTAAATGCACTTAATAAGATGTAATAAACGGCATATTGCTCTATTACGTTGTTTCTAAAATAGAAAAACTTTAATTTTTTCATGTGTCTCATGTTAATATGTACATTAGCGGCAATTTGTTCACATTATTGTGTTTATGAGTCTATGTGTTGTAAAAAAGTCATATAATCTTTCTCCAAAATTCAACAGTTTTCTGTTAAAATGAGCTCCAAATTCCGCACTTTCAGAAAGAGACATACGCCAATTTTTAAAACTGGCTCTAAATTTGTTCTTCAAACTTTTATACGAGTAGTGCGAATTTCAGTGTTTTAAGTGACATAAAGTTCATTTTGGGGTATTTGGTTTCTTGTTTTCAAAAATAAACATAAATTTTTTAAATATGCCTCACGCTGTTTTCATGCACATTTCCAGCGATTTGTAAAAGCTATTGCATTTTTGAGTTAAAGTGCATCAAATATCTTTAAATAAAATTTCTCGAAAACTCAATAATTCTCCGTGAAAAAGAGCTTGAAACATCGCATTTGTAGTCAAACTAAAACGCCATTTTACCATTGATGACGAGGTTTTACTCTTTTATAATATTCTTAAAGTAATATTTCTGTTCTACTATTAGGAAATCGAAAAATTGAGAAAATGTCAAAAAATGTACTTTTGCCGGCGATAGATGACAGTTGGGAAGAGGATGGGGCAAGACCGTAAAGCCAGTCCACACCAACGAAATTAGAAAACTTTACTATGAGAAAGACTCAGCGCCAAATTCAAACGCAAAAAAATATCAATTTTTACTGTCCGAGCACCCTGGAAGAGGCTTGAAAATATCTCAAAAGTCCATCTCAATACACAAATCGTTATTTTTTTTTTCAGATTTTTACTTTCTCACTCTCTCTTACGCTGTAGAGAGAAAGTTATGTAATGCTGCGCTCAAAAACGAATTTTCGACAGAGAAACTTATTGCCGAGCCCTGGTAATGAAAAAGTAGATAAATCATATTGCTAAATTTAGAAAAAACCTGTAAGACGTGGTATAGCCAGAATCCATGTTTTGTGGGTCATTGATACCGGAAAGTCGATTGACGGCAAAATTCGATTGACTTCTGTTTGGTGTATGTAAACAACACTAGCGCCTAAACTAGGTGTAGGATTTTCCCAAATTGAAGAAACCCCTACCGATCTGGCCTGAGTCGAATCTCTGCGATTTTGAAAAATATTCATTAATTTTTGGAGTACTTCACAAGAAGCCTTACAGGCATTTTCAAAATTTTCTAAAAATTAACAACTTTTTTTTCTTTAAATTTCCTAAAAGAACAGAGTAGAGTACTGTTATAAAGGTTGCTTAGGTCCTATTTTTACTGTTAACACTGAATTTTCGGTAATTGCAAAAGTTCGAGTTTTTTCGGCGACTTCCTACAATTACATAATTAAAGATAGCGGTTTTCCTTCAAATGAAATTTGTTGTCCTTAATTAGTTCTTTCATTAAGGTCATGAACGTTTTTGAAAATACTAGTAGTTTTCTCGCAATATTACGTGCAAAATGTACATTTTTAAAAAACAACAAAAACAAGACTTTCTTAAAAGGCTCTTTTTAAAAAAACGTTTTAATGTGATAGTGCTACGTGTACTCTTTGAGATAAAATAAATGCCATATTGCCCTATTCTTTTGTTTTTTGTAAATATTACATTTTTTGATTTGTCTCGCATGACGAGAATATTTGCATTAGCGGCTATTTGTGCGCATTATTGGCGCATATTTAGGAGTAAATGCGCTTTAAATGATGTCAGATAAAGTATGTCGAAAATTCAAAACTTTTTCTTAAAAACTGCTTCTGCTTTTTCTGCAAACTTTCCGCACGGCTAGTGCTAATTGTACTGTTTAAGGTGACATTTACATCAATTTTGCAATATTCCTTTGTTTTTCGAAAATTACACAAAGTTAATGTTTTTCACTCACGCCTTTAATATGAATATTTCCAGCGATCTTTTACACATCGCATTTGTGAATGGAAGAGCTACAAGTAACATGAGTCAATAAATCTCATTACAAAAAAATTACATACAATACATGTACATTATTTTATAACACTGTGCCAGATGACATTAAACAATTAAATTCGATAGAAAAGTTTATATCCAAAGTGAAATCGTTTCTGCTGCATAACTGTTTCTATGCAATTAGAGACTATACTGAGCATCACAAGGAAAGTAACATTAATTTTAACAGTGATATTTAATGTATTAGTTACCATTGGACTGTATAATTCTAAACAGTATGTAACAAGTTTAGTTATACGCGATTGTTACATATTGTTTAATTCTAAACAGTATGTAACAATCGCAGCTTCTGGGTCAATGACCACTATCTCCATTAGGTTTTTCGTCCAGTTTCCCTGATCGATTGAGCAAATGCTGAGATAGCCCTTTGTTTTGCTTCTGGACATAAATGTAACTTCATTATCTGTGCACGTCTTCTAGAATTCAGCGGGAAATACAGTTATTCAAATTATCGTCTCCATGTCGCGGCAGGAAGTATTATTCCTTGACGAAGGACATCTTGGATAAGAGCCTAAAATTAATTGCT
Organism: Teleogryllus occipitalis; assembly: GCA_011170035.1. Classification (NCBI taxonomy): domain Eukaryota; kingdom Metazoa; phylum Arthropoda; class Insecta; order Orthoptera; family Gryllidae; genus Teleogryllus; species Teleogryllus occipitalis. The sequence goes on along the minus strand of BLKR01003197.1, from coordinate 1,523 downwards.
TATTTATCCTTGAAAATAGATTTTCTTACATGGGAGCTTATTATTATTATTATTATTATTATTATTATTATTATTATTATTATTATTATTATTATTATTATTATTATTTATTTTTTATTCAAAATTCAACTAGTATATGACTTAGTGTAGGGATCACAGAATTTTGAAAATGTGCACAGAATTCACTTCTCCCCATAGCACATCATACGCAGTTTTAACTTTTTTGACGTAAAATAAATAAATAAAGTTTTTCGAAAACTCCAAAGATTTCTGTAATAATTTTCAAATTTCGCATTTACAGTAACACTTAAACGTCACTTTCTTAAAAACGGCTCCAACTTTCAACATAACATTCCTTATAGGACGAGATATTACTCTTCTTTAATATTCTTAAAGTAATGTTTCGGGTTCTACTATTAGGAAACAGAAAAATTGAGAATGTTTTGAAAAAGATTAACTTTTGGCGGCGATAGTTGGCAGCTGGCAAGACGATAGGGCAAGATTGTAAAGCTCGCTCTGACCAATGAAATTAGAAACCAAACTAGTACGCGAAAGTCTGTGCCATTCCGTAGCACCACTAGTTTCGATTGCTGAACTGTAATCAAGATAAATAAAAACAATTTTTACCATTTCCCCGTCTTTAAATTACATTGCTTTTAAATACACTTGCTGCAACTGTTCTATGCATTAATTTTAGTATTTATTATAAATTTGCAATGAAAATTGTCCAGTCATCCAAAAAATGATCGACTTTGTGTCGCGGCTGTGAACACCTTTCGAAATGCGCGCCTAGAGGGCAGCGCTCGGCGGCAGTTAAGGGAGTCTGCAGAGGCAGCGGAGCCTGGAAAACGCCGCCCAATCCCAAGCGACGAGCTGGCCGGAGAGCCAGCGGCCGGAGTGCGAATCTGCAGCGCCGCCCGCTTTAAGAGCGGGCGCCGCCCGCCCGGAGAAGAGAGCGCTAGAGTTGTGATAATTGGTGTAATAGAGCTAGGAGATTTGTATTGTGATAGAGTTATAATTGGCCCGGCAAGTTATTAGGAAATTCTGTGTTGATTAACGGTTAGACCCTGCTTTGCTTTTGTACATCTCCTGGCATTTGGAATTCGACTTTGGCTATTGTAATACGGTACATTCTTTTGGCTTTGGAATTGTACCTTGCGTTCTTTCTGTGTTAATAAATCTGTGTTGTTGAAAAGCGTGTGTTATTCCGAACATAACACTTTGCGACGTCAGAGAATCATACTTCACAGGATCATTTTTTGTGCGAGTACCGATTTAGTGAGTTATATTAGTGATTGTGCTATCGACCTGGACTTCTCTTCGGATTTTGGACTACCTGGCGCCCAGCTTCGTCCCTGGCTTCTCTTCACGGACTTCGGACACCCGGCTTCATCCCTGGCTTCTCTTCACGGACTTCGGACACCCGGCTTCATCCCTGGCTTCTCTTCACGGACTTCGGACACCCGGCTTCATCTCTGGCTTCTCTTCACGGACTTTGGCCACCCGGCTTCATCTCTGGCTTC